>CM058237.1:75553418-75683420 GCA_030180135.1 Orychophragmus violaceus
GTGACCACCAAACGATCAATTTTAAGATAAAAATAAATTTTACTATGTTCCCAGCGATTCTGCTTGTGTTGGCTTGACTTTTATCAACACCAAAAAATCCTTGCCATGCCAAAATCTGCTATTTTGGGGTTCATATCTGCATCTAAGAGAATGTTACTCGCTTTGAGATCACGGTGTATAATTGTAAGCCTTGAATCTTGATGAAGATATAGGATCCCTTGAGCAATCCCTCCAATAATGTTGTACCGTCTTGTCCAGTCTAGTTCGCTTTGCTTTGCAGTGTCTGTTCATTGCATATACATATAATATCATTAGCTATAACAAGGACCACGACCTTAGTAGTTACGCTCATTTCATTACCAAATAGAAAATAGTCGAGGCTTTTGTTGGGTACAAACTCGTAGACAAGAATTTTTTCTTCTCCTTCCAAACAAAAGCCTAAAAGCCTAACTAGTTTCCTATGCTGAAGCTTTTTCACAAGAACAGCCTCGTTCTTGAACTCTTGCCCGCCTTGTCCTGATGTTTTCGACAGTCTCTTTACTGCTACTTCAGTTCCAGTTGAAAGAATTCCCTGAAAAAGGAAAATGAATCAAACACTGTATTGCTTCATGATGAGAAGTACAAAACCACACAGAGAACGAACGTTACCCTGTAAACTTCGCCAAAACCACCTTGCCCGATCAGGTTACTATCCGAAAACTTATCAGTTGCATCTTCAATCGTCTCAAAATTGAATTGCAGTAAGCGTGTTGTTGTGATCTGATCGTCAGCTGCAGAAAAGAAAGTGAAAACCATCCATTTTTTTCAGAATTTGCTAGGAAATTTAATCATGGCAGCTGCAGAAAAGGATGAAAACCAACCTTGAATCTCAGTTGTTTTGAATCCATTCCTTCTCCTGCAAACTGCTAATCCTACAGCAAGCAGTACCAATATAACGATGGTAGGGACAACAATTGCCACAATAGTTCCAATTGAAATTGTTTTTCCATCTGCATAAGCCACAAATCAATGCAAATGAGTGATTCATTATCAGGTTTTCTTGTCACAAAACATGAGAACGAGTTTACCATTCCCGGTTTTTGCACGATCGCTAGCCGGAGGAGTCAAAGAAAGCGGTGGCGGAGGTAAAGCCTGCGGTCTAGGCGGTGGCAGTGGAACATTATCAAAAGCTCCAGCATATGGATACAAATCCCACCGGAAAAAGCAACTCGGTCTTATAACCGCACCACCTTGATTACCACGACAACAGGATAGATACTCACCAACACTTTTCTTGAGACAAAACTCGCAATCACGTGAAGAAACATCAGGTGTACATTGCATCATCGCGTACATAGTTTCGAAAGTTGTCAACGAAGCAACCTCAGCTGCAAAGTACTTTTGTTCAAACGATGATGATCCATTTGAAGCTGCAGCTATTGTACGAAGCATCAACTCTTCATAGACTCTATCAAACACAGTCATATTAGCATCCGTATCTCCGATATCTCCGGTGAGGGTAAACTCTTCAGATGGCTCCATAACGAGTGATCCAGAGAAAGAAATATTGGAATAACGTACCATACAACAATCTGGCCATGTATATGCTTCTGTCTGGTTAGGACAGCTTTGTGATAAGCTCTCTGATGCTCCTTTGATGCAATCTGAACAAGTATCTGGTTTAGTTCCAGGGATGCACATGCCAATGATGAAGATTCTGTCTGGATTTTGACCGATCGAGGAGTAGAAGAAGCCGTTGTGAGATGTGACATTAGAAGGAAGAGAAGAGAGGATTTGACGACGGTTTAAGTCGTAAGTAGAATTGGGTTTAAAGAATCCATTGAAACAGATGTCTTGTGCGGAAACAGAATCTAAGTCTAAGAGGGCAAACAAGAAGATTGGTAAAAATGAAGTCCTGAGCTTCATTCTCTCAATATCAGAACCAGAGTCTTGTGTTTAGATGATAGAAATTAGAAGGCAAACTCCAAATACCATGTGGCTTTTCTCTACATGATAGAAAAGATGAGGCCTTCACTTTGACAAATCCTAAAAGCAGGTCAAATGCTCATATCCACTATCAAGGCCAACATTAAACCGTGTGTGGAATTTCTTTGCAGCTTTTCCATGAAAAAAAGTTGACATTAGGACAAGACATAGAGAGACCACACTCGGAAGTAAATGATCACGATCAAAGCTATTATATCCACCAATTAAGTAAGTAGATTAGGAAATGGTATGTCACATCAGATTCCTTAGTGGAGTCAACATACCAAGTTTGCAGTCAATAGCTGCAATGGAGTCGAGTAAAAAAATAAACTTTCATGAACATTCGTTTTCAAAACATCAAAAACCAAATTTAAATCCATAACCCTGAAGGCAACAAAAATAAGTGAAGAGTTTGGGCTTAAAGATTTGGGTAGTTTCGATGGTTAGAAAAATTTAAAGAGAATGGTTTGTGGGAAGATAATAAAAACATGACCATATAACGACAGAGGGTAAAGGGATTATTGTCTCCGGAGACCCTCCGTACACGAAACAAATTTCGTATGCCCCTATATTTATTAGAATATTAAGTAACATTATTTTTAAATCGAAAACTTGCGAAATTACCAAATGATCTTATGGTTTTTGTTTAATTACGGAGAAAACCAGACAGTTTACCCGACCAAACCGAAATCAGAATTCGGACCTTAAATGAACCAAATGAACCAAAAAATCTGTGGTTGACCCGAATTATTCATGTCGGGTAACCCAGACAGTCGGGTCAGACTCGGTTAATTCAAAAACCCTTAATTCATATCCCCCTTGAAATCCCTAATTTTTCGACATTCCCGTTCTCCATTTTGAGAACGTTACTCCCACTACATTCTCTCTTCTCCATCTTCTCCTCTTTCGATTCCCCATTATCTCTCTCAATCTTAACTTCTATTTCTTCCTTCTCCAACCCCTTTCGAATTCATTTACGCGAACCTTCCGTAAAAGATGGCGCCCAAGACTCGTTTAGCCACCAAGAAAATCGATGGGGTCGTGAAGGATAATCCCGATAATCCTTCTTCTCCTACGGCGACGGAGAGTGGTGTAGCAAGCCCTAAGAAGCCTAAGAATGCTCCTTCTCCTCCTCCGGCGACGGAGAGTGGTGTAGCAAGCCCTAAGAAGCCTAAGAATGCTCCTCCTCCTCCGGCGAATGCTATCCCGAATGCTCCTCCTCCGGTGAGCGATGGTGTTGGTACCACGACCACGAATCCGGTCGTTAATGATTTTACGATGGTCCCTTACGAAGAACGAGTAGTTGATATCGAGAAACAGAGCGAAGAAGGCGAAGAAGGAGATGAGAGTGAAGTAGAAGATGATGAAGAAGATGAGGACGAGGAGACAGAGAGTTCAGAAGACGGAGACGAGGTCGATTCAAAGCAACCGCAACCAACGATAATCCCGCAACCAACCCAGCCGAGAGTCGAGGAGACAAACTGACCAATCAGCAAGGATGTATCTTCGGAAGAAGATGAGGAATCCGAGAACAGCTCTGATTCTCAATCGGTAAGTGTAAAACTAGTAAAACCTTGTATAACTATTGAAGTATAACTCGTAAAACTATGTATAACGATGTAGTAAAACTGGTAAAACTAAGTATAACTAATGTAGTAAAATTTGTAAAACTGAGTAAAACTAAGTATTGCCAAGTATAATTGTGTAAAACTAACATTGTATTACTGGAATAACCTTGTAAAACTCTTTTTTTTGCAGGAATCCGGTGATGAAATGACAGCCATGCAACCTTTGAGAATGTACTTCCCCCCATCGGAGTACAAGAAAAAAATAAAGTTATCGACGCAGTGCTTCATTGTTGAATTTATGGCCAAACTTGATTCTATGAAGCCTAAGCTAACGACTACTGAGGAGAAGTGGTTTTTAGAACATTCGCAGTTCAAGCATATCTTTCACCTGCCAAAACAAGGAAACCACAAGGTCATGGGCATGTGGATGCTACTCCTGCGAACCGCCTGCATCGAGAAGAGGATGGAAGTCTGGTTCGTGGTCTAAGGCGTTCCGATACGTTATGGACTGAGGGAGCATGCACTTATGTCCGAATTAGACTGCCACAACTACCCGATTGACTACAAGCAGTTGGGTGGCCTTAGATTTGTGAGGAAACATTTTGGGAACTCGATAGTTAGAGTTCAAGATGTGAAAAAGAAGCTTGAGGGTATGGGAGCTGATCGAGATAGACTGCATATGATTGTTCTTTACTTCTTTTGCAGCGTCCTCATCGGCCAGACGAAGACTGGAGACGATGCTACTCCGGTGGTAGATTTTTTCCTCAGAGTTGTCGATGATCTTGACTTGTGCCGGAGTTTTCCTTGGGGCAGATTGTTCTATGATCATATGGTCAGTGATATCTCTCACACAGTGGACCATTTTAAAGGGGCTGTCAAGGAGAATAAATCGTGGCCGATTCACGGTTTCTGTATCCCTTTGGAGGTATGTGATTTTAAGTTTTGGAATGAGTAATTGTTCTTTTGCTTTCTTTAATTAATATACCATATGCTTGTTGTTGTGGTGTGATGAGGACATTGACTCAAGCATAGAGATACGTCAAGAAGACCTAGAAGAAGTACATGCTGTTCAAGACGTTACAACCATGAGAGATCCTCCAAGGACAAGATCAGGAACTAGAAGACTCAGAGCACTGTTCAACACGTCCATTCAGAGTCTCCTAGCTCAAGATTATCAAGTGGAGTGTTTAGAGGCTCAAAAGAAGACAATTGAAGACTTAAGGATGATCTTCTCAATTCAGCCCACTTAGGCCCAATCATGGACGACCACACACGCTCAATAAGGTTTGGTTTCAATTCATATATTGTGTTTGTTCATTTTGCAGGTCCAAGTATTACATTAGTTGTTTGAGTCAAAGTCTGTATTAGTCGCTGAGTGAGTCAAGTTTCCCTGTATTACTTTAAAGTCGGACCATAGGATATTTTAGTATTTTAGTAGCCGTTGTAATTAGGTTTTCTGCCCTAGAAGGCAACAGCTGCACGATCCCCTTTATAAGGATCCTTAGCAGCCGTGTATCATTTACCAAGTATTAATAAAATAACGCAGTTCTTCTTCATTGAGAGAATACACCTTTCGATTCTAAGCTTTCTTGTGAGTCATATCAAGCGACCTTAGATTCAGTCTTATCACAAGATCATTCATCTCTTGTGTGGCGACATTCAATCCATCCTCCATCCATTCAATCATCTCAACGTTCATCCTAAGGAGTCTAGAGATCCGAGGGTTGAATCTATCTCACCACAACGTCATCCACGATCTAGAATAGAGAGACTTCAGTCCCTGTTCTACGTCAAACACGCTTCCATCTTGCATCATCTGGTATCAGAGCCGAAAGGTTCCTAGATCAGGTGTATCTATCCCTTTTCCTTTCGGTTTTCCTTGCATCTAGTTTATAGCTTTCGATTTCTACATTAAAAAAAAAAACCATAAAAAGTCTTTTGTTTCATCTAGTTTCATTGTTGATCTACATCCTTGATTTAATTTAGAAATCGCTTCTTTGTGCTTGAGCCAATAAGCGAAATTCTCTTGTCAATCTTAGGGTTTTAGAATCAAGATTTTCTTTTCCTGCACTCGTTTTCAACTTTCAAAAGAAAAAAAAAGTTTGCTTTGTGTTCTTTGTTTTAGTTCTTATTTTTGGCATTCAAAAAAAAAAAAAAAGATTTAACGAAGAAGAAGAAGTTTAACCTTTTGATCCGATTTTTCATCAGAAATTTTGGTTCAAAGTGTTTCTTTCCTTTTTCCCAAAAGATTTCGAAATATTTCCATACCTTAAGATATTCTAGTTCCTAATTTTTGGCTAAATCTCGTTTTCAAAAAAAAAAAAAAATAATAATAATAATAATAATAATTTCTAAATCTTTTCAAACTTCATAAAGATTTTCCATATCTTCATAAATCGATTTCAACTTTCCCAAAACTTCTTTTATCAAACTGATAGGTTCTAAGTTTTACCCTATTCTAAACTGCAAGTGCACAGTATCGTCAATGTAGTATATAGGGTTATCGAATCCACAGGGACACTTGGTCTCAATAGAATCAGAAACGTAGAGATTAATACTAGAAATAAGCAGATGGTGAAGTAAATAAATTGCGAAGCAAGAAAGTAAACAGTAGCAAGTTGGTTGTGAAAGCAATAAACTAAAAGCGTCAAGCCTAGGGTATTCTCAGGAAATCAGACAAGCAGACAAGTTAATCAGTCAGGATCTAATTAAACTCAGTTCTAGAACTCAAATCACGGAAATAGAATTAACCAAATCTCTTTGCGAAAACTCTCCAAGTCTAAGTGCAGTAACCCAAATCTCCTTGCAATTACTAACAGATTAAACTAGCATTAAGTTCAAGTTCGATATGTTCACAATTAAACTAAACCAAATCTCTTTGCGAATAATTTAATTGCTCAACCTAAATAGTTCAGATTCTAAAACACACTCTCGTGTCGAATTTAGCAACCTAAGATCTAGATTCTAATTGATCAGGTTAGAACTAGCATTAAGCACAATTTAGTTTGAAGAACATTCTAATCATATGAATCCTTAACTGAATTAAACAAGTCTAGCAAGTCATCAAACCCTAATGAGAAACCCTAAACTTAACTATGGATCTACTCAGACATGATTGATGAAAACATAATCATAGAAATAATAGATTGCATATAAGAGAATAAAATATCAAAGGGGTTCGAAATCTTCTCCAAAATAAGTGAATACATGAAATAGATCAGCCCCAAAAGCTCTAAAAATCTCTTAGCTCTAAGTATGAAAGCGTAAGTAAATTAAACACCAAAATCCTCTATATATAGGTCTAATCTCGGCTGGGGCTTCTGTGTAAATACTGGAACTATTCTGGGCCTCTTTGCAAATCTTCATAACTTGTTAAACCGACGCGTACGGCCCATCTCGCTAGTGTGTCGACCGATGCACAAGGTGTGTCGGTCGATGCTTGATCAATAAATCGGACAGTGAGTTAAGCTCTCGGCCAAAACGTCCCAAAAGTCCCAAAATGCTCCAAATATCTCCAATTAGCTCCAAACATGATTAAACCTGTAAAAGACTCTAAACGAACACAAAAGACACTAAAAATACATCTATATCATGGTATAAAATGGGTAAAAACCATGATATATCAACTCCCCCACACTTAGCCTTTGCTTGCCCTCAAGCAAAACAGAGAACTAAAATGTAGTGAAGAGGTTTGAAAACTCTTCAGAAACTCATTTTGTCTTAGAAGCAGCAGCATTCAGATTCCCCTTATTAATCCACATGAAAGAATCAATCCACAGACATCAAGACCAACATATACTTCCCCCACACTTAGCAATTGTCCTAAGTAAACGCCACAATCACATTCACGCATTCAAATTCTCCCTACTGACTTCTGCATATATTTAAGTGCGGTCTCACCTAAGGGGTATCGATCTAAAGGCACATGGATTCTTACCTTGCCAGTTCTAGACCACCAATCTGTCTTTCTTTAGTCCCTTTCTGTTGGATTATGTGTGTGTTCATGGTTTAATTCACAGATTACAACCTAGCACACATAACTTAGATCTAGGTGATTTGCAGAACGAACCATAAACCAAACCTGATCACTACCTTTCAGATTGCAGCGGATGATGGATGGTAATGATGAGATCAGCTAGAACAGATGGCAACACCTATTCCTCCTTGGTGTATCCACACTCTTACAAGCACGGGACGGCTGCTAGACCAAAGAGTTGGAAGATCAGAGAGAAAACAGGACGGCACGGCTCAGATTAGCAGACTTGTTGTCGAAAAATAATAAGACCCTTCTTATATATCGACTCGTCATAAACCTAAACAGATGTTTTTGGTTTCGCTATTGTGTCGACCGACACATATACCCGTGTCGATCGACACAAGTCCTGTATCTCGATATGGGCCCAAGTAATTAAACTAATGGCCCAAGTCTCTCTGCACAAATACAGTAAATGCCTTGCATCTTACCGTATTAATTCCATTTTAACTTTCCCGTTAGCTATGGTGTGTGACCCTTAGGGATCATACAATACTGGTAATAAGTCCTAAACTTATAGATCATGAGCGGGCTCTAGCAAGTCATCATGATCACCCAGTATTTATGACTTATGTCTGATCTCGACATTTATCATACTTTCTAGAGATAGTACGGTAGATTTCAGGACATTCCCAACAATCTCCCACTTGTACTGGAATTCTACAAAGGACATTCCCAACAATCTTCCGATTGTACTGGAATCCTACATTCCCTAGTCCTTTTGTCTCAATATCTCGATCTGGCATAAGGCAAGATACGTGTCATCCTTATATAGCCAGACCATGTTTATCGGACCAGATTTGATACTGACAATGCAAACGACTTGGGCAAGTCCGTTTGGGAATGGCCATTCTCTTACCAGCTATCAAATCTCCGATTGGCCTAGAGATATTACCTCCGTTAAACGGCAGGGACAAATCCCATCTTGTTCCATCACTATGAACTACACAATTCATAATACACCCAACCAAGGTCCGTATAGCTCCCAGTTACGAAACAGCGTTAGACAATGATCAAAGCGTATCACTCCGTGTGCAGCCACATGCATGCGAACTCAGGTCTAAGGACTATACTCTATAGTCGTATATGAGAACCTCTTATGACACAGATATTAATATCTTGTAGAGTTCTCATCAGCGGGCCATGTCCGGTCATATGCTCCCCTACATATACCTATGTGTCGACTTTGATGCCGCGCATCTATGACCCCTCGAAACTTGGTCATAAGTCTCAACACAATCTAGTCTCAACGGGTTGTTGGTGTTCCAATTTCAACAACCTTCGACTATGGACACTTTGATTTATGTCACTTCGTTAAATATGGGGTTTCAGGATCAAGTCTACTCATGTACTTCGATGGCCCATATATAATGACATGAATCATTTTGGAACGATTATTTTATATCACAGTTAAAAATAATCCAGAAATAAAATTTCATTAACATTTAAAATGTTTACATGAACAAATCAAAATAACTGAAACAAAAGCCCTCACAACTCCCACTCAAAAAGAGATTACATTTGAATATCTCTAATTCCTACAGCAGCAGTATGCAACTCGTGCTTAGGTCTCGGGAGTGGCTTTGTCAACGGGTCAGCCACGTTCTCATCAGTGGGAACTCTGCTGACCATCACTTCACCTCTATTAACTATATCACGAATCAGGTGATACCTTCTCATAATATGTTTGGATTTCTGATGATGTCTCGGTTCCTTGGCTTGAGCAATTGCACCATTGTTGTCACAATACAGGGCCAAAGGCTCAGTGGCATTAGGGAATACACCGAGTTCAATCAAGAAGTTCCTAATCCAAACTCCTTCCTTCGCAGCTTCCGAAGCAGCGATGTATTCAGCTTCAGTTGTGGAATCTGCCACGGTGCTCTGCTTGGAACTCTTCCAACTTACCGCACCGCCATTCAGACAGAAGATGTAGCCAGACTGTGACCGGAAATCATCCTTATCTGTCTGAAAACTTGCATCTGTGAATCCACTGATTTCAAGCACTTCACTTCCTCCGTAAACCAAGAACTTATCCTTAGTATTTCTCAAATACTTCAGGATATTCTTTACGGCAATCCAGTGACTCTCACCTGGATTAGACTGGTACCTACTCGTCATGCTCAGTGCATAAGCAACATCAGGACGAGTACAGATCATGGCATACATGATAGATCCTATAGCCGAAGCATAAGGAATCCTACTCATGCGCTTAAGCTCATCAGGCGTTTTAGGACACTGATCCTTGCTTAGTGCAGTACCATGTATCATCGGCGTGAATCCCTTCTTGGAATTTTCCATTCCAAATCGATGCAGAACTTTGTCTATGTAGGAATCTTGACAAAGTCCAATCAGCTTTTTAGATCTGTCTCTAAAGATTCGGATTCCAAGAACATACGCGGCTTCACCCATGTCCTTCATGGAAAAACAACTTCCCAGCCAGTCTTTAACAGACTTCAGCATTGGAATATCATTTCCAATAAGCAATATGTCATCGACATATAGGATAAGAAATGCCACTTTGCTCCCACTAGTTTTCTTATACACACATTGTTCCTCTTGGTTTCTGATGAAGTCAAAGTTCTTTATTGCTTCATCAAAACGAAGATTCCAACTCCTCGATGCTTGCTTCAATCCATAAATGGATTTGTGAAGTTTGCATACTTTCCCAGCATTCTTAGGATCAATGTAACCGTCAGGCTGTGTCATATACACATCCTCTTCCAAGATTCCATTCAGGAAGGCGGTTTTTACATCCATCTGCCAAATCTCATAGTCATAATGAGCTGCAGTTGCTAGGAGAATCCGAATTGATTTCATCATTGCCACTGGTGAATAGGTTTCATCATAGTCTATACCATGAATTTGCTTGAAACCTTTTGCCACCAACCTGGCCTTGTAAATCTGGACATTTCCATCCACGTCTATCTTCTTCTTGAAGATCCATTTACACTCGATGGCTTTTGCACCAGCAGGTAAATCAACCAGTGAAAACACTCGGTTAGCAGACATGGAGTCCATCTCGGATTCTGTGGCTTCACGCCACTTTAAGGAGTCAGGGCCCATCATGGCTTCTGCAAAGTTCGAGGGTTCATCACCGTCAATGATCAAAAGATCATGGCAATTAGTCACAAGGAACCCCTGATATCTATCAGGTTCCTGACGGATCCTTCCGGATCTTCGAACTTCAGGTACTGCAGGTTCAGGTTCTATTACAACTTCATGTAATTCATCCTGCTGTTCTTCCTCATTAGGTTGAACAGGTTCCTGTCCTTCTTGAATTTCATCAAGTTGTACCTTACTCCCACTATCTTTTCTAGAGAGAAACTCCCTTTCAAGAAAAGTACAATCCCGAGCAACAAAGATTTTGTTCTCGGATCGCAGATAGAAGTAATAAGCCTTGGTATCCCTAGGATAACCAATGAAGTAGCATTTGTCAGATTTTGGTGTAAGCTTGTCTGAGATTAATCTTTTGACATAGGCTTCACAACCCCAAATTCTGAGAAAAGACATTGCTGGAGCTTTTCCAGTCCATATCTCATATGGTGTCTTTGCTACTGCCTTTGATGGCACTCTGTTCAGTGTGAACGTTGCGGTGAGCAAAGCATATCCCCAAAGGGATATAGGAAGGTCTGTGTGACTCATCATGGATCGGACCATATCTAACAATGTCCGATTCCTTCTCTCAGACACACCATTCCACTGTGGTGTTCCAGGAGGTGTGAGTTGGGAGACAATCCCACACTCACTCAGATGATCACGAAATTCCTGGCTCAAGTATTCTCCTCCTCGGTCCGACCGAAGAGCTTTAATACTTTTACCAAGCTGGTTCTGTACTTCATTCTGGAATTCTTTGAACTTTTCAAAGGTTTCCGACTTATGTTTCATCAAGTAGACATATCCATATCTACTGAAATCATCAGTGAATGTAATGAAGTACTGAAAGTTTCCTCTAGCACTTGTGGACATTGGGCCACACACGTCAGTATGTATCAGGCCCAATAGTTCACTGGCCCTTTCTGTGGGTTTATTGAAAGGCGCCCTTGTCATTTTACCCATTAGGCAAGATTCACATTGCTCACAAGACTCAAAGTCAAATGAGCCCAAGAGTCCATTTGAATGGAGCCTCTTGACGCGTTTCTCACTAATGTGCCCCAAACGACAATGCCAGAGAAATGTTTCATTTTCTTCGTTAGATTTGAACCGTTTCGTATTAATGTTATATACTGGAGCAGATTGATCCAGCATGTACAGCCCATTCATAAGAGGGGCACAGCCATAGAACATATCATTGAGATTAAAGGAACACAATTTATTCTTTATAGAAAAATCAAATCCTTGCAAATCCAACAATGAAACTGAAATGATATTTCTGCTTATAGCAGGTACAAAATAACAATTCTCAAGTTCTAAAATCAATCCAGAAGGTAAAGACAACAAATAAGTGCCAACGGCCAGTGCTGGAACCTTCGCTCCATTGCCAACCCGCAACTCTACTTGTCCTTGCTTCAACCTTCTACTGTTGCTGAGCGCCTGCATATTAGTACAAATATGAGCCCCACATCCAGTATCTAATACCCAAGTGGTATTATCAGAAGTAGTAGTATTTACTTCAATAACAAAAATACATGAAGATTTAGTCTCGAAGGACTTCTTCTTCTTCAGACTTTCCTGGTATTTCTTGCAGTCCCTACGATAATGCCCTGCCTCTTTGCAAAAGTGGCAGATGTCAGAAGGCCCAGCTTTGGACACGGGCTTGGGCTTGGCGTTTTCATTGCCAACTACTTTGCCCTTTCCCTTGTCTGCAGCGGATTTCTTGAAACCCTTGCCCTTCTGCACCATGAGTACAGACGACTCCTTGGTTTTCTTCAGATTCGGTTCTGCAGTCTTGAGCATACCATGTAGCTCAGGCAACGTCTTTATCAACCCATGCATATTATAGTTCAAAATGAACTGGTCATATGCAGGAGTAAGAGACTGCATAACGATATCACAAGCAAGCTCTTGGCTTATAGGACAGTCGAGCCTCGTCAAATGATCGAGATAACCCATCATTTTCAGAACATGAGGACTCACTGCTGCATCCTTAGCCATTTTACAGTCCAAGAGATTCTTAACAGTTTGGAATCTCTCTGTACGAGCCTGCTCCTAAAACAACGCTTTCAGATTTGCCATCAGCTCCATGGGACAAGTCAGGCCTTCCCACTGCATCTGCAGTTCGGGAGCCATTGTCGCCAACATCAGGCAAACCACGTCATTAGCATCTGAAGAATGCGTATCCCAAGCATTCTTCACAGCTTGTGCGGCATTATTCGCAGGTCTAGGAGAGAGAGCTCTTTCAAGGACATAAGCCTTCTTCTCCTGTCTGAGCACAAGTCTCAGGTTCCTGGACCAGTTCAGGAAGTTTGATCCGTTCAGTTTGTCCTTCTCAAGGGCAGACCGGATCGAGAAAGTGTTTTGTGTTGTTGTGCTTGACATAGCTGAAAATATGAGACAATAAAGATTTAGTTATTAAGTTCATAAAAGAGTAATCTTAACAACTTATAAGAAAACTCGCATTGCATTCAAAATTTCTTTGTTCAACCTCATAAGAATGCAATGATTCCGAGACCCATGTTCAGCTAATTCCAAAGTGGGCCACTGGCCGTCACCCAGAATTAGCTTTACTTGGTAAGCATACACACAGCTAGTTATAACCAATAACTCTCGGTTGTGAATTGGACCCGAGGCCCAAATTCACCAGATGTCTCAAGGCCCGGGACTCCCGATGGCCCAGTCAAGGAAACCAATCTCTTACAGCCAAATAATCACTAAAATCTGGGACTCCCAATGAAATTAGTGACTATATACTACTTTACTTACGCGAAAACAGATACCTCACACTGTAAGCCATATCTGTAATCAAGTAAGCGTTAAGTAGCTGACAAGATTGGAAAGACATCCAAGCTTGATATTGTTTTTGAGGATTTTTTAAGTTTTATTTCCAAAAATAGAAGATTACTATTTTGGGAAACTTTCTTATTTTAGAAACTTTCTAAATTTAGTAACTTACTAAAAATAGAAATTTCTAATTTAAATATTTCATTAAATATTTTGGGTTGGGTCACAAATTATAGGCCCAATTCTTGGCCCAAGACCATAGAATTCCAGCTGGCCCAATAATTTGACATAACCGATCCGGTTTATTAATTCTGGTCCAAGACCAAATTAACTATCAAAACCATCGGTTATTTACTAAACCAGACCAGCTCTAAATTATTTGGTCCAACCAAATCAAACTTAGACCAGCCTTCGGTTTAGGTTAAATTCAATTTTGAATTTCAATCCGGTTTAACCAGAAATTAAAATTATTTCCAGCAAACCGCGATTTGGGTTGACCGCTTGAACCACCAATTAAATTGGATCGGTTCGGTTAAGTCCAAAATTGGGAAGAAAAAGATTGGTCTAACCAATCAATTTTAGCCAATTTTGACCTAATTGCGGTACTAGCTAAAACTGACAATGAACCACAATCAATTTGATTGGTTCATTGTCGTGGTTAGGGAAGAACGAATCGCGAGGCTCGGTTAAACCGATTGACTACTCGCGAACCGTTCACCACGCCAGTGTGTCGATCGATATCACGCTCTTGCGTCGATCGACACTCACGTGCTACAGCTCGAAAACAATCGGGTCATCGGGCCAGCGAGAAACAATCGATCCGATACTATATCGACCGATACTCGCTCCCTCGTCGATCGACACGGGCGAACAGATCGCACACCGATGGCTTTTGATCGGATTGATGCGATTCAATTTAGGTTTTTAACAAGTTTTAATCAAATTTCTTGATCCAAATTCGATTTTAAACATCAAAAACAACCTAAATATGATCCATAAAGCAAAAACCTAACAACCTAGGCTCTGATACCACTGTTGGATTATGTGTGTGTTCATGGTTTAATTCACAGATTACAACCTAGCACACATAACTTAGATCTAGGTGATTTGCAGAACGAACCATAAACCAAACCTGATCACTACCTTTCAGATTGCAGCGGATGATGGATGGTAATGATGAGATCAGCTAGAACAGATGGCAACACCTATTCCTCCTTGGTGTATCCACACTCTTACAAGCACGGGACGGCTGCTAGACCAAAGAGTTGGAAGATCAGAGAGAAAACAGGACGGCACGGCTCAGATTAGCAGACTTGTTGTCGAAAAATAATAAGACCCTTCTTATATATCGACTCGTCATAAACCTAAACAGATGTTTTTGGTTTCGCTATTGTGTCGACCGACACATATACCCGTGTCGATCGACACAAGTCCTGTATCTCGATATGGGCCCAAGTAATTAAACTAATGGCCCAAGTCTCTCTGCACAAATACAGTAAATGCCTTGCATCTTACCGTATTAATTCCATTTTAACTTTCCCGTTAGCTATGGTGTGTGACCCTTAGGGATCATACAATACTGGTAATAAGTCCTAAACTTATAGATCATGAGCGGGCTCTAGCAAGTCATCATGATCACCCAGTATTTATGACTTATGTCTGATCTCGATATTTATCATACTTTCTAGAGATAGTACGGTAGATTTCAGGACATTCCCAACACTTTCTTCTCTTTCCCTTCCTTAACAACTGATTTTTCCCCATTGGGTATCATTTTATTTTTTTTATCAGTGTTCTTCCCGTTTTGGAGTGTACTTTGGACACATTCCATGGATCACATGAGAGAAAATAGTGTTTGCTACCATTCCCATGACCACTTCGGAGTTACCAACTCATCCGCAGTTTATTATCTTTTTTTTTTTTACTTTATGGAAGGGGAGAAGGGAACCAAATAGGACAGGTTTACAGGCTGTGTCAGAACCAACAAGGGAGTCCGACATAAAGTATACCAAGCCCTTAGGTGAGAAATCTAAAGTCAGGATTAAATTGAAGTCAGTAAAAGATCCTCTGATACCTGAAGCGATGTGGGTGTTCTCAGTAGGCTGATCTGTGTCTGGGTTTTCTAATAGTCATAGATAATCTGCAGCTTCATCCCAATGGTTACTTAAGTTCCTGCAAATACTGCTAATCTTCTCAAAAAATCATTGTTTCCTACTTAAACAAAATTTTGACTCAAAAAACAAATTTAAAAAATTTAACTGACTCTAAGAAAACAAAAGAAAGTAATTAGTAGAACCTCCCCCACACTTAAGACACACTGTCCCCAGTAGTGTCAAGCAAGGGATTGGTTAAAAGAAAGAAAAGAAATTTTTTTTTAATGGAATGGTTAGTTCTCTCGGGTGTTTACCTCTGTCGCAGTCAGGCATCGATCGTTGCACTAGGTGCACCGACCGTTGCTGTGCGATTTTCGTTGTAACGATCGACACAATGGTGTGTCGATCGACGCACTGCGATTTCACGAACAGTCAGCAAGTTAGCAGGTTAATCCGTCGGTTTTTGTCAGTTTCGAATCCTGCAAGCTGAAAACACTAGGAACAGAGTAAAACCCATGCAACAAATGTATCTAATCAAGCATAAACCATCCAAACATAGTAGAATCCTAAAAATCAAAAGGAAAAAGTGCAAAGAAAAAGACAAAGATAACAGAACCGAGTGTCTGGAAATGGAGATCAATCTCACTCGCTCACATCATCTATCCCTCCATAGCGCTCAGTGTCACTGACGTCCGTAGGAGAACGCTGTCTACGTCGTGAAGCAGGGACGGTCTGATGAACTGGTGGCTGTCTCCTGCAAGTGCAGCCACGCATCCACTCCCAAACGGTCCTCCAGATCCCATCACTACGCTCTCTCCACTCAGCCTCGGACATATCTCCATAGGGAACTGACATCTCGGGATAAGGGCCAAGGTCAACCGGAGCAGCAGCAGGCGCAGGGGCAGCAGAAGTCGAAGCTCGTGTGGAAGGCTCTCCCAGCGGATGAGCCATAGTCGGAATCCCACGCTGCTCAGTCTCTGGAGGCTGAAATCTCAGAGCCTCCAATGTATCAATCCGTGTCCACCTAGCAGCAGGAAGCTCTATACCACTCATCCCAGTATCCGGGTCCTGATAAACCCAGATGCGCCCCTCCTTGAGCCAGGTAGCGCTCTGCAAATGACTGAAGTCTAGGAACTCCTGGGCTCTATCACGCTCCGTGCCATGTAGAGGAATCCCGCAATGCATAAAAATGGGAGTAAGCAAGCTCCCTACCGTCTCTGTACTAGCTCCATCAAAAGGCTTCGTCTGCAGATCACATAAATGTAAAGCAAAGACAACTCCCAAGTTGAGACCCGTAGTAGGATCTCTCACGCCAGAACCGCTAAACTGATCTCTCAACCCCATAAACAACATCTCCATCTCATACTTGCGCATCTTGTTGGCCTCAAACTTGCATAGCAAGCTCCAACACAAGATACGCGAGACATATCTCAGCACAGGATGCCTCATCATCTCCACCGGTGTGATCCTGGAGTTGTATCGACCGCTGCCAATACTCTCCCAGAAAGCGCGAGCCTCAACTGCATCCCACTCAAGTGCCATAGGGATGCGCCTCGGCTCAGTACTGAACCCGTAGATCCTGCAAAGATCAAGTAGAAGAATCCGATACCTGACTCCCCAACTCATGAAGGTAAAGACACCTCCTGTAGCGCTCCTCCTATCAGGATCTGGGTAAACCACTCTGCAAGTGGCTAGCAACTGCCTGACCAGCTCAGGATAGAGATCATAAGGGCGCATTGGCATTGTCCCTAGACCAATGCCTCTGCACACATCAAGTACCTGCTCATCAATCCCCAGACTCTTGCAGGTAGAGTAGTCAGCGAACTTGGTTGGCTTGATGGTCATCCCACACCAACCACTGTAGAGAAGCGAATCAAACTCATCCCACTGGTCAAGCAGTGGTCGCTCTGTGAAGTCTGCAGTCTTTAAGAACGTGCGAATGTCCCTTGGCCACTGTCTAACTGTCGGGATCTCTGTAGCGTCTTCTCGGGGCCAAGGCAAAGCAACTGGCGGTCCATCTCTTACATATGGCTCAGGTGGGTCAGAGTGTCTGTGAAACCACTCTGGAGGTGGAATGTACTGTCTTGCAGCCGTTGATGCTGTTGCTTGCTTCTTGCGGGGCTGTCGACGAGATGCTATCTGCAAAATAAATAAAATTTAAACAATATAAGTCTCGGCAACTCTCTGTGAAATCGCGAAGCATCGACCGTTGTATCTAAGGCATCGATCGTTGCAAGGCGATTTCACTTTATCGAACATTTCCCGAAATCGCAAAGCAACGACCGTTGCAAGGCGATTTCGCCGCAAACAATCATCAAAATTTCAGTTCAAATCCATGCCACATTGCCTCAAATCAGTTCAAAATCATCATTCCATCACCCTAAATCAGTCTAATTACGCATGCATCATCAATTTTCGGTTCACGAATCAAAAACCCTAAAACCCTAAAATCCAATCCGAAAATTTGAGAAATAGAAGTTCTTTACCTTGGATTTGTGAGATATGAGCTACAGACAAGGGTTTAGAGTGTGAAATAGGAAGTATTAGCAATTGAAACAAAGAAAAATGATGAGAAATGGCGATTTTGGGTGTGGAGCTTTCGGTTGTACGGATGATCGGAAATGAGAAAGAAAAGAGAAGAGAAAGGGTTTAAGGCACTTACCTGGTCGTGTGTGCAACGACCGTTTCTTTAGGGGCAACGACCGTTGCTGGTCAAATCATAATTGATTTTTCCGGTTTAGCGCATACCTTAATTTTGCAATTGAACCACCAATCTGTCTTTCTTTAGTCCCTTTCTTCTCTTTCCCTTCCTTAACAACTGATTTTTCCCCATTGGGTATCATTTTATTTTTTTTTATCAGTGTTCTTCCCGTTTTGGGGTGTACTTTGGACACATTCCATGGATCACATGAGAGAAAATAGTGTTTGCTACCATTCCCATGACCACTTCGGAGTTACCAACTCATCCGCAGTTTATTATCTTTTTTTTTTTACTTTATGGAAGGGGAGAAGGGAACCAAATAGGACAGGTTTACAGGCTGTGTCAGAACCAACAAGGGAGTCCGACATAAAGTATACCAAGCCCTTAGGTGATAAATCTAAAGTCAGGATTAAATTGAAGTCAGTAAAAGATCCTCTGATACCTGAAGCGATGTGGGTGTTCTCAGTAGGCTGATCTGTGTCTGGGTTTTCTAATAGTCATAGATAATCTGCAGCTTCATCCCAATGGTTACTTAAGTTCCTGCAAATGCTGCTAATCTTCTCAAAAAATCATTGTTTCCTACTTAAACAAAATTTTGACTCAAAAAACAAATTTTTAAAATTTAACTGACTCTAAGAAAACAAAAGAAAGTAATTAGTAGAACCTCCCCCACACTTAAGACACATTGTCCCCAGTAGTGTCAAGCAAGGGATTGGTTAAAAGAAAGAAAAGAAATTTTTTTTTAATGGAATGGTTAGTTCTCTCTGGTGTTTACCTCTGTCGCAGTCTGGCATCGATCGTTGCACTAGGTGCACCGACCGTTGCTGTGCGATTTTCGTTGTAACGATCGACACAATGGTGTGTCGATCGACGCACTGCGATTTCACGAACAGTCAGCAAGTTAGCAGGTTAATCCGTCGGTTTTTGTCAGTTTCGAATCCTGCAAGCTGAAAACACTAGGAACAGAGTAAAACCCATGCAACAAATGTATCTAATCAAGCATAAACCATCCAAACATAGTAGAATCCTAAAAATCAAAAGGAAAAAGTGCAAAGAAAAAGACAAAGATAACAGAACCGAGTGTCTGGAAATGGAGATCAATCTCACTCGCTCACATCATCTATCCCTCCATAGCGCTCAGTGTCACTGACGTCCGTAGGAGAACGCTGTCTACGTCGTGAAGCAGGGACGGGCTGATGAATTGGTGGCTGTCTCCTGCAAGTGCAGCCACGCATCCACTCCCAAACGGTCCTCCAGATCCCATCACTACGCTCTCTCCACTCAGCCTCGGACATATCTCCATAGGGAACTGACATCTCGGGATAAGGGCCAAGGTCAACCGGAGCAGCAGCAGGCGCAGGGGCAGCAGAAGTCGAAGCTCGTGTGGAAGGCTCTCCCAGCGGATGAGCCATAGTCGGAATCCCACGCTGCTCAGTCTCTGGAGGCTGAAATCTCAGAGCCTCCAATGTATCAATCCGTGTCCACCTAGCAGCAGGAAGCTCTATACCACTCATCCCAGTATCCGGGTCCTGATAAACCCAGATGCGCCCCTCCTTGAGCCAGGTAGCGCTCTGCAAATGACTGAAGTCTAGGAACTCCTGGGCTCTATCACGCTCCGTGCCATGTAGAGGAATCCCGCAATGCATAAAAATGGGAGTAAGCAAGCTCCCTACCGTCTCTGTACTAGCTCCATCAAAAGGCTTCGTCTGCAGATCACATAAATGTAAAGCAAAGACAGCTCCCAAGTTGAGACCCGTAGTAGGATCTCTCACGCCAGAACCGCTAAACTGATCTCTCAACCCCATAAACAGCATCTCCATCTCATACTTGCACATCTTGTTGGCCTCAAACTTGCATAGCAAGCTCCAACACAAGATACGCGAGACATATCTCAGCACAGGATGCCTCATCATCTTCACCGGTGTGATCCTGGAGTTGTATCGACCGCTGCCAATACTCTCCCAGAATGCACGAGCCTCAACTGCATCTCACTCAAGTGCCATAGCGATGCGCCTCGGCTCAGTACTGAACCCGTAGATCCTGCAAAGATCAAGTAGAAGAATCCGATACCTGACTCCCCAACTCATGAAGGTAAAGACACCTCCTGTAGCGCTCCTCCTATCAGGATCTGGGTAAACCACTCTGCAAGTGGCTAGCAACTGCCTGACCAGCTCAGGATAGAGATCATAAGGGCGCATTGGCATTGTCCCTAGACCAATGCCTCTGCACACATCAAGTACCTGCTCATCAATCCCCAGACTCTTGCAGGTAGAGTAGTCAGCGAACTTGGTTGGCTTGATGGTCATCCCACACCAACCACTGTAGAGAAGCGAATCAAACTCATCCCACTGGTCAAGCAGTGGTCGCTCTGTGAAGTCTGCAGTCTTTAAGAACGTGCGAATGTCCCTTGGCCACTGTCTAACTGTCGGGATCTCTGTAGCGTCTTCTCGGGGCCAAGGCAAAGCAACTGGCGGTCCATCTCTTACATATGGCTCAGGTGGGTCAGAGTGTCTGTGAAACCACTCTGGAGGTGGAATGTACTGTCTTGCAGCCGTTGATGCTGTTGCTTGCTTCTTGCGGGGCTGTCGACGAGATGCTATCTGCAAAAGAAATAAAATTTAAACAATATAAGTCTCGGCAACTCTCTGTGAAATCGCGAAGCATCGACCGTTGTATCTAAGGCATCGATCGTTGCAAGGCGATTTCACTTTATCGAACATTTCCCGAAATCGCAAAGCAACGACCGTTGCTCGAGAGCAACGACCGTTGCAAGGCGATTTCGCCGCAAACAATCATCAAAATTTCAGTTCAAATCCATGCCACATTGCCTCAAATCAGTTCAAAATCATCATTCCATCACCCTAAATCAGTCTAATTACGCATGCATCATCAATTTTCGGTTCACGAATCAAAAACCCTAAAACCCTAAAATCCAATCCGAAAATTTGAGAAATAGAAGTTCTTTACCTTGGATTTGTGAGATATGAGCTACAGACAAGGGTTTAGAGTGTGAAATAGGAAGTATTAGCAATTGAAACAAAGAAAAATGATGAGAAATGGCGATTTTGGGTGTGGAGCTTTCGGTTGTACGGATGATCGGAAATGAGAAAGAAAAGAGAAGAGAAAGGGTTTAAGGCACTTACCTGGTCGTGTGTGCAACGACCGTTGCTTTAGGGGCAACGACCGTTGCTGGTCAAATCATAATTGATTTTTCCGGTTTAGCGCATACCTTAATTTTGCAATTGAACCAATTGCAACGACCGTTGCTTAAGAGCAACGATCGTCACAATGCGATTACCCCTCTTCGTCAAATCTCCTTGCAACGACCGGTGCACAAGTGCATCAATCGTCACACATCTCCAGAATCGAGTTCTGCATCTGAAACTTAGCAAAAACAAAAACGTGAAATCCTAAGAAAAACACCAAAAATAAGAAAGAAAAACAACTAAACCTAACAATGGGTTGCCTCCCACTCAGCGCTTGTTTAAGGTCATTAGCTTGACCGGACGCACAAGATCTTTCAGGCACCAAGAGAACCTGACAGAGACTTTTTCTGTCTCCGTTCAAGTCTCCTCATCCAAGGTGGAGAATAGGCTGTTGCAGAATGCTCATGCCCAAGAAAAGATGGAGTAAAATGTGCTCCAGGATCTAGAATCACAGTGTCACCCGGCTGCTCATCATCTGCATCCATGATTGTGAATGTCTGCCTATCTATCAGTGGCTTTCGCAGCTTCTCCATCTCATATCGCAGCAGCTCATCTCCCAGGTGGAGGTCTATTAGACTCTGTCTAACATCAATCACAGCTCCTGCTGTAGCCAAGAATGGTCTTCCAAGCAGCAATGCTTCATCAAGATCGCAGTCATACTTCAGCACAAGGAAGTCTGTCGGAACTAAGTAGTTTCCAACTCTCACTGGAATGTCCTTTAAGAGTCCTTCTGGAACTCGTATAGACTGATCAGCTAGGACAAGAGAGGTCCTAGTAGGAGAAAAATCCAGCATCCCCAGCTTCTCTGCCACAGAATAAGGCATCATACTTCCAGCAGCTCCTAAATCACACAGAGAGCGTCTAAAACTGTCCTCGAAGATAGAGCAATCAAGCACAAAGACTCCAGGGTCAGGCAGCTTCTTCGGGATCTTGTTCAGTAGCACCTCACTAATGTGTTGGGGAACTATAATCACCCAGTCTCTCAGCTCTTCATCTAAAGGCAGCATCCTGTTTAAGTACCTCTGCACACAGGGATGATAAGGTGGATCATCAGAAGTTGGAATTTCTTCCAATTCTTCACCAATCTCCTCTAGCTTCTTAAGCTCTTCAATTTCTTGTTTAATCACTTCAGATACCGAGGAGTGTTGTCTAACAATCTGCGCATAAATCTCCTGTTGAGAGATCTCAGAGACTCCAGTGAATAAGTGATCAAGCTCCAACTCAGCGTCTATGCCATTATCAGCCGACGGTTCTGTCTGTTTACGCCCTGCAACGACCGACACTAAGGGTGTGTCGATCGTTGCAACTCTGTGCTCACAACTTTCACCCGAGAGTTTTTCTCCAAAATCCGAAAATTCTTCCTCCTCTACCAATTCAGCCGTACTTAGCTCGAATTTTTCACCTTGGTGAGACCCATCATTAATGTACACAGACCAGGCCTTAATGTGAGTGTCTGCAACTCCTTTTCCTTTCATAGAACTGGAAATCTGATTCACCTGAGTGTCCAGCTGCTTCACATGAGTGCTTAGAGTCTCAAACTTCCCATTGAGATTCTCATAAACTGCATCCAGCTTCTTGTTACTGTCCACAAAAATCTTGTTCTGGCTCTCCAGCACCTGTTCCAACATTGTTTCTATCCTAGTCTCAAAAGCAGTGGCTGCAGGAGGTGTCTGATAAGATGAAGATCCGTAGGTTCTCTGAGCACTTTGTCCATAAGGCTTCTGAAAATTACTAGTCTGTCCAAAGTTTGAAGAGTTCTGATTGCCTGTGAGGGCACCCTTCTGTCCTCCACCGGAAAATATGTTCCCAGATTGATATCCAAATCTGTTTCCTTGGAAACCAGATCCTCCGATGTAATTCACATCTTCTTCCTGAGTGTCCTCCTCAGTCTGAATTACTTCTACTTCTTGAGCAAAGTGGACAGCTTTCTTTTCACCTAGAAGATTGCAGATTTTGTCCATCCTGGATCTCAATTCAGCCATCTCTGAGATATCAACACTTCCACCAGATTTCTTCCTCCTCTCATCCATAGTCTTGCAACTGTTGCTGCTTATTAAGTTCTCAATCAACTGTTTAGCTTGTGTAGGAGTCCTGGTGTTGAAGTTGGCATTACTGGAGTTATCCAGCGCAGACTGATATGGCAGATCTATGCCTCTGAAGAAAATACCTAGCAATGTGACTTCACTGAATCCATGGTGTGGGCAGTCACGCTGATACTTCCTAAATCTCATCCAAGCAGTTTTCAAAGGCTCCACAGCTCCTTGGGAAAATGTGAGTATGTCCTGTCTGGACTGGTCTGAACGCGCATCATCGTAGAAATGTCTCAGGAACTCACTTTTCAGTGCTGCCCAAGTGGTAAACTGACCAGGTGCCAGTTGCTTCAGCCATGCACTAGCGTCTCCAGCGAGACTGTAAGGAAAGAGCTTAAGGAACAGATAATCTTGGCAAACTCCATCGTACTTCATGCCATTGATTAAGTCCTCAAATGAATCAATGTGGTCCATAGGCTGCTCTGTTGGATGTCCATGGAAAGCATTCTGTTTCAGCAGCGAGTAGTAGATGGTCTTGATCTCAAAATCCTCCCTCTCGAAGCCAGGAAGTACTAAGACTGTTCGGTTTCTATGAAACTCATCTGGTCTGTTGTAATCAGCCAAAGTCCTTTCATGGACAATCAGCTGTCTACCTTGAGCTTGACCTTGCGCATGCGGTTGTGGCTCAGGTGGGTCAGGGATCACGTTCCCTTCAGCATCAACCCGATGCCCAGCAGCATTGTACGGGTTGTTATCTTGGTCCCTCAGGGTACCTTCAGCATCTGGTATCAAGATCAGACGTTCTCGTACCATTCTCTCTCTCTTTTCTCTTCTGATAGTTCTTTCTAGACGTCCAAGTTCCTCTAGTCCGAGATTAACTAAGCTCGAGTTCGGATTACTTCGAGTTTTCTGCGTTGGCATAAACTGTCTGTAATCGTCCAGCAACGATCGATGCTGTCAGTGCAACGATCGATTCAATCTCAAATCGCCGAGTGACGATCGAAGCAAGGCGAAAGTTGTACCTGCAACAGAAAGAAACAGAGAAAAGTTTAGCAAATTATGAAAATAAAACGAAAGAAAAAAAAAACAAAAACAAAAAGAAAAATTTCTAGTAAAAACCCTAAGTTTGGTCCTATCGAAGACTCTAAGAGTCCCCGGCAACGGCGCCAAAAACTTGATAGGTTCTAAGTTTTACCCTATTCTAAACTGCAAGTGCACAATATCGTCAATGTAGTATATAGGGTTATCGAATCCACAGGGACACTTGGTCTCAATAGAATCAGAAACGTAGAGATTAATACTAGAAATAAGCAGATGGTGAAGTAAATAAATTGCGAAGCAAGAAAGTAAACAGTAGCAAGTTGGTTGTGAAAGCAATAAACTAAAAGCGTCAAGCCTAGGGTATTCTCAGGAAATCAGACAAGCAGACAAGTTAATCAGTCAGGATCTAATTAAACTCAGTTCTAGAACTCAAATCACGGAAATAGAATTAACCAAATCTCTTTGCGAAAACTCTCTAAGTCTAAGTGCAGTAACCCAAATCTCCTTGCAATTACTAACAGATTAAACTAGCATTAAGTTCAAGTTCGATATGTTCACAATTAAACTAAACCAAATCTCTTTGCGAATAATTTAATTGCTCAACCTAAATAGTTCAGATTCTAAAACACACTCTCGTGTCGAATTTAGCAACCTAAGATCTAGATTCTAATTGATCAGGTTAGAACTAGCATTAAGCACAATTTAGTTTGAAGAACATTCTAATCATATGAATCCTTAACTGAATTAAACAAGTCTAGCAAGTCATCAAACCCTAATGAGAAACCCTAAACTTAACTATGGATCTACTCAGACATGATTGATGAAAACATAATCATAGAAATAATAGATTGCATATAAGAGAATAAAATATCAAAGGGGTTCGAAATCTTCTCCAAAATAAGTGAATACAGGAAATAGATCAGCCCCAAAAGCTCTAAAAATCTCTTAGCTCTAAGTATGAAAGCGTAAGTAAATTAAACACCAAAATCCTCTATATATAGGTCTAATCTCGGCTGGGGCTTCTGTGTAAATACTGGAACTATTCTGGGCCTCTTTGCAAATCTTCATAACTTGTTAAACCGACGCGTACGGCCCATCTCGCTAGTGTGTCGACCGATGCACAAGGTGTGTCGGTCGATGCTTGATCAATAAATCGGACAGTGAGTTAAGCTCTCGGCCAAAACGTCCCAAAAGTCCCAAAATGCTCCAAATATCTCCAATTAGCTCCAAACCTGATTAAACCTGTAAAAGACTCTAAACGAACACAAAAGACACTAAAAACACATCTATATCATGGTATAAAATGGGTAAAAACCATGATATATCACAAACCGAGCGTGATTCTTATTTGCATCCGAGCTTTCTCTTGTGTCAGTCCTTGACGCATCGCTTGTATCACAAGTTATCATAGGTTTGCTTAGGATCTTTCTTCTTATTTTGTGCCTTTTGTTCCCTAGTCACTTGATCGCTTGCTCTAGTGTGTGTAGGAACAGGAAACCAATGGCAGGAGAACAAGTCGACCCTAATGCAACTCTGCTAGAAGCGCTCCAAGCCTTGAGGAACGATTTGTCGGCTCAGATCGGACGGATTGACCAGAGGGTTGGACGACTAGAACTTCCAAGGGATGATGAGCAATATGATGATGAGGAGAGTGAGCATACCCTGAATGCAGTTGCAAGAGGAAGAGACCGAGATCATCAACACCACCGCCATGAACGCCAACCGCAACAAGAGGTAAACCGTAACTTTGCGAAAGATTTGAAACTAACTGTGCCAACTTTTGCAGGTAGGGTTAATCCGGAAGCATACCTTGATTGGGAGAGGCGTATGGAGTACATCTTTGATTACTACGAGTACAATGATCAGAAGAAGATAGCTCTAGCTTCGGCTCAACTCACGGATCATGCCTTAACTTGGTGGGACAGAGAAGTCCAAGACCGTAGGCGAAACAACTTTGAGCGGATCACAACCTTGGCAGCCATGAAGTACAACTTCAAGAGGCGATTTGTGCCACCTCATTACCACAGAGATATGCAAAAGCAGCTCAGGCAGCTGTCACAGAAGAACAAGAGTGTTGAGGAATACTATGAAGAGTTTGAGCAACTCAAGAATCGAATGGCGTTGGACGAGAGTGAAGAAGTTCTCATGGGCCATTTCATTGATGGACTCAATGACCGAATTGCCAGAAAGGTAGAACGTCAACCTTGTCATGATCTTAATGATTTGTTGCATGCAGCCGTGCAGGCTGAACAAGGAATCACGAGAAAGACAGCGGCAGCGAGTCGCTCAAGACCTAACTCATGGAACGTGCCTCCGGCTAAGAATCAATGGAGTGCACCGCAAGCTAAGAACCTTGACAAAGGCAAGACTGTTGCCTCAGGTTCCCAAGATAAGAGGCCAGCTTATGAAGCGCCAAGGAACAACCGTACTGACTCAGGTAAGTCTTCATCCACTAATACAAGAGCTCGAGACATAACTTGTTTCAAGTGTCAGGGTAAAGGTCACTATGCACGAGATTGTCCAAATCAACGAGTTATGATCTTAACACCTGATGGAGGATATGAGTCTCAAGATGAAGAGGAACACCTTGAAGCTGCGGATTCAGAAGAAGAGGTAGCATTTCCAAAGACAGGAGAGATGTTAGTTGTATGCAGGGCGTTGAGCGCCTTGAGTGATCCAGACACCATCCAACGAGAAAACTTGTTTTTCACTCGATGTTCAGTTCAGAACAAGGTATGTAGTCTTATCATTGATGGTGGATCTTGTACTAATGTTGCTAGCAAGATTATGGTGGAAAAGCTAGGTTTGAAGACAACCCAACATCCGAGGCCATACCGCCTGAGATGGTTAGATTCAAGCACAGAGATCAGGATACATGAGCAAGTCCTGATTCAGTTCAAGATAGGGAAGTATGAGGATGAAGTTTTGTGCGATGTTGTCCCAATGCAAGTAGGCCATATGCTTCTAGGCCGACCATGGCAATTTGATATAGAGGTCATACACAATGGACGCACCAACACTCATTCTTTCACGCATGACAAGCGCAAATTCTAGCTTGCTCCCTTATCGCCTCAAGAGGTACATGAGATGCAATCCAAATTTGCTGCTGAGGCTAAGGTAAGTAAAACTAACATTTACATCACTCCTAGTACTGTCTATAAGGCTTTAGAGCGTAAAGAAACGGTGCTACTAATGGTGTTTAGAGATGTGTTGACTACAGGTTCACAGGACAATATGCTTGTACCAGAAATTGTATCACTGCTTGACCGATACAAGGATGTGTTCCCTGAAGAGATACCCACTGGATTACCACCTATTAGAGGAATAGAGCATCAGATTGATCTAGTTCCCGGTGTACCATTACCCAACCGTCCAGCTTACCGTATGAACCCAACAGAAACTAAGGAGTTGGAGAAGCAGATTCAAGACTTAATGGAGAAAGGTTACATTAGAGAAAGCTTGAGTCCGTGTGTTGTACCAGTTCTCTTAGTGCCAAAGAAAGATGGAACTTGGAGGATGTGTGTAGACTGCAGAGCAATCAACAACATCACCATAAAATATCGACATCCAATTCCAAGGTTAGATGATATGCTTGATGAACTATCTGGATCTAATGTGTTTTCAAAGATTGATCTTAGGAGTGGATACCATCAAGTAAGAATGAAAGAAGGTGACGAATGGAAGACTGCTTTCAAGACTAAGCAGGGGCTCTATGAGTGGTTAGTCATGCCATTTGGCCTGACCAATGCACCCAGCACCTTCATGAGGCTAATGAACCAGGTTCTAAGAGCTTACATCAGTATATTGATGATATATTGGTTTATAGCAAATCGTTTGAGGATCACCAGAAACATCTTGAGTTAGTCCTTGACACACTTCGAAAAGAAAGCCTATATGGGAATCTTAAGAAGTGCTCCTTTTGTACTAATGAAGTTGTTTTCCTAGGTTTTGTTTTCAGTTCCAAAGGTTTACAGGTAGATCAAGAGAAGATCAAAGCCATCCAAGAATGGCCGAGACCAAACAACATAGGACAAGTCAGGAGTTTCCACGGGTTGGCAAGCTTCTATAGGCGTTTTGTCAAAGATTTCAGTACTTTAGCCGCCCCTCTTACTGCTGTGATCAAGAAGGACGTGGCATTTCAGTGGGGATCAGCTCAAGAAGACGCGTTCAACAAACTCAAGGATCGTCTGACGCATGCACCGGTTTTGGTGTTACCCGATTTTAACAAAACCTTTGAGATTGAATGTGATGCTTCAGGCTTAGGTATTGGAGCTGTGCTAACTCAAGGAGGACGTCCAGTAGCCTACTTCAGTGAGAAACTAAGGGGAGCCAGCTTGAACTACCCAACGTACGACAAGGAACTCTACGCGCTAGTGAGATCGTTGGAAACATGGCAGCACTATCTTCTGTCCAAGGAGTTTGTCATACATACTGATCATGAGACATTGAAGCACCTTAGAGGATAAACAACACTGAAGAGAAGACATGCTAAGTGGATGGAGTTTGTAGAAGCATTTCCATACGTGATAAAGTACAAGAAGGACAAGGAGAATGTTGTAGCTGACGCATTATCAAGGAGACACATGCTGATCACAACTATGGAGGCTAAGGTCTTAGGGTTTGAGCACCTCAAGGATGCATATAAGGATGACCCAGACTTCGGTTCAGTCTATCAATATTGTACCATTGCCCCAACAGGTTCCTTCTACTTACATAATGGCTATTTGTTTAGGGAAAAACGTGTGTGTGTTCCACAGTGTTCTATGCGAGACTTGTTGATCAAGGAAGCACATGGTGGTGGACTCATGGGACATTTTGGAGTGGATAAGACTCTGAGCGTTTTGGTAGAACACTTCTTTTGGCCTCACCTCAAGAGGGATGTGGAACGATTCTGTTCCAAGTGTGTAACTTGTCTCAAAGCCAAATCCAGGTCACATCCACATGGTTTATATATACCACTTCCTATTCCTAGTATGCCTTGGGTTGATATATCAATGGACTTTGTTTTAGGCTTACCCAAAATCCGAGGAAAGGATTCTATTTTTGTTGTAGTGGACAGGTTCTCAAAGATGGCACATTTCATTCCCTGTGCCAAGACTAATGATGTCACTCAAACTGCTGAGCTATTCTTTAAAGAAGTAGTACGCTTACATGGGATTCCAAGAACTATTGTTTCTGACCGAGACACGAAGTTTCTGAGTCACTTCTGGAGAGTTCTTTGGAGGAAGCTAGGAACCAAGCTACTCTTCTCAACAACCTGTCATCCCCAAACTGATGGACAAACTGAGGTTGTAAACCGAACTCTATCTACTCTCTTAAGAGCCACGGTTGGTAAGAACTTACGGAACTGGCTAGATTGTATTCCATATGTTGAGTTTGCTTATAATCATGCTAACCATTCTACTACTAAGTTGTCACCTTTTGAGATTGTCTATGGATTTCAACCAGAAACCCCTTTAGATCTTGTTCCTTTGCCGCCATTAGATGTCACTAATCAGGATGGAGAGTCCAAGGCTGAGATGATCAAGAAGCTGCATCAGAAGGTGAAAACCAACACAGAGGAGAAGACGGCCAAGTATAAGAAGGCTGCTGACAGAGGGAGAAAGGAGCTCATCTTCAATCCAGGAGATTGGGTGTGGGTTCACATGCACACAGAGAGGTTCCCAAATCAGAGGAAATCCAAGCTAGCACCAAGAGGAGCTGGACCATTTCGAGTGCTGGAGAGAGTCAACAACAATGCCTACAAGCTGGATCTGCCAGGTGAGTTGACCATTTCGCCAGTGTTCAATGTTGCTGACTTGCTTCCTTATAATGCAGATGATGGAATTCTGAGGTCAGAATCTTCTCAAAAGGGAGGGAATGATGAGGACATTGACTCAAGCATAGAGATACGTCAAGAAGACCTAGAAGAAGTACCTGCTGTTCAAGACGTTACAACCATGAGAGATCCTCCAAGGACAAGATCAGGAACTAGAAGACTCAGAGCACTGTTCAACACGTCCATTCAGAGTCTCCTAGCTCAAGATTATCAAGTGGAGCGTTTAGAGGCTCAAAAGAAGACAATTGAAGACTTAAGGATGATCTTCTCAATTCAGCCCACTTAGGCCCAATCATGGACGACCACACACGCTCAATAAGGTATGGTTTCAATTCATATATTGTGTTTGTTCATTTTGCAGGTCAAAGAATTACATTAGTTGTCTGAGTCAAAGTCTGTATTAGTCGCTGAGTGAGTCAAGTTTCCCTGTATTACTTTAAAGTCGGACCATAGGATATTTTAGTATTTTAGTAGCCGTTGTAATTAGGTTTTCTGCCCTAGAAGGCAACAGCTGCACGATCCCCTTTATAAGGATCCTTAGCAGCCGTGTATCATTTACCAAGTATTAATAAAATAACGCAGTTCTTCTTCATTGAGAGAATACACCTTTCGATTCTAAGCTTTCTTGTGAGTCATATCAAGCGACCTTAGATTCAGTCTTATCACAAGATCCTTCATCTCTTGTGTGGCGACATTCAATCCATCCTCTATCCATTCAATCATCTCAACGTTCATCCTAAGGAGTCTACCTGAGGGTTGAATCCATCTCACCACAACTTCACCCACGATCTAGAATAGAGAGACTTCAGTCCCTGTTCTACGTCAAACACGCTTCCATCTTGCATCATGGTGTTGTGTAGCTGTTAGCCTTTGAGGCAATTCCAGAGCTAGGGCGTATTTTCCGCGAGCCAGTTGTAAGGGCACACCATAATTGTCCAAGGATGTGCAAGGCGCAATTCAAGAGCAACTCAATGAGAGGGTTTCCTCTTTCTCTGATCAACCAAGAACTTGCTAAAATTAAGTGTCCGCATGGCATTGACAACATCCTGCCTACTCGAGATGGACATGAAGAAGCTCTTCTTGAGAGCATATATGAAGAAAGCGATGTCCATGATCTCGACGATCCTGTTGTTCAGAATTGGATGAAGGTTATTTCGGCAGGGAAGAAGGTCTATTTTCAGGAGATGCATGACGAAGCAAAGGCTTACCGAGAGGCAGAGGTAAAAAAAGCTGAGGAAAAAAAAATCTGAGGTAAAGAGACCTGATGCCATTGATGCACCTGGAACTTCGAATCCTGATCAAAGCGAACTTGTCGAAATCATGAAAGGGTTGCAGTCAAAGATGGAAGATGGATTTAAGATGATGCTTGGGAAGTTTGCCGAGATGGATATGAGAGTCAAACCCATTGAAGAATACATGGATCATATGAAAGATCTAGAAGCTCAAATGGTAAAAATAGTTTCAAATATTAATGGAAATACTTGAATAATTGGGTATTCTAATTGTATTTTCTGATTGCAGGTCCAAGAAGAGATCCAGAAGACTAAGACAGAGAAGAAAGCGGCTGAGAAGGCCCTTGGAAAACGAAAGGTGGGGGATACATCTACTGCAGCTGAGAAGCGCAACACAAGGTCGAGGATGGATTAGGACTTGGTTGTTTTGAAGTTGTTTGGTTTGTGGTTTTTTATAGTACTATGTTGGTTTGAAGATTCTTTTTTGAACCTTTTTTAGGTGTAACTACACTGTTGTTAAACTGGATGTTTTGGTTTAGAATCTATGTTTGGAAATGTTTCTGAGTAAAACTAGTATAATTAGTCTGGTATAACTGGTAAATATGTATAACTAAGTATAATTATGTATAACTATGTAAAACTATGTATAACTTATCTAGTATAGCTATGTAAAACTATGTATAACTTATCTCGTATAGCTAAGTAAAACTATGTATAACTTATCTAATATAACTAAGTAAAACTAAGTAAAATTAAGTAAAACTATGTAAAACTAAGTAAAACTATGTATAACTAAGTAGAACTATGTATAACTAGGTTAACCTCGGGTAGAAGTAGATTGTGCATTTAAACAATAGGTGGCATTACAAACTGAGATAAACTCTTAAACAAGTCTTAAAACCGAATGGAAACCAACATGGGAACGGATCCCAGCCAACAGGACAACATTCTAATAACATTAAACACTTGGAGTCCACAATATTCCTAGCAATTCCTTAAGCTTTTCAGTCTCTTCACCTCTTTTCTTTAGCGCCAATCCCAACTGCTCAATTCGATATTCGTGGCTTTCAATCTTCACAGCCTAGGAGTCCACAATATTCCTTAAGCTAGTGGCTTCTTCCTCGACGCCGCTAACCCAAAGTTTCCGAATGTGTAGCCCATTATCCTGCACATAAAAAACTCTCCTTAAACACCGAACAGAACCAACGAATCACCAAATCAACATATCTTACCCTAAACGCATTACAAACAAAGTGTCTCTTTCCCACGTCAGGTTCAGGCTCCACAATGATTCGACCACCGCACGGGCATCTTGTCGGTATGCCATTGTCACCATGAACATCATGTCGTACTCCCTCTTCTTCTGCTTCATGTCACTGTAGTAAGGATCGGCTTCGAATTTGTCCATGTCCAAGAGAAGAGGGAAGAAGTTGAATTGCGAGAGTAGAAAATGAAATGAGAGAGGAAAAGAGTTCTCGAAAATCTCGTGAAAGGAGAGAGGACGATAAGGAGAGAGAAGGAGAAGTGGGAAAAAGTGAATAGAGAAAGGAGGAAAAGTATATTTTTGGGGTTTGGGCGCCAAAAATATTGGTCAATTCTGAATTTTGCCGCCGAAAAATTGTTAACTATGAATTTTCCCGCTCGACAAAATTACACATAGTTTTACAGAAGTACAAAGTTTAACTTTAATAGTCTTACAGGAGTACAAATTACACATAATTGTTAACTTTAAACTTTGTAGTTGTACAAAGTTTCTTAATAGTTTTACTTTGCATGTTTTCAATATATTCAGTTTTACTGGAACTTTAAATTTGATTTTATAGTTTTACTGATTGTTTTACACAATTGATCTATAAATCTAGTATTTCTGTGTGATAATATGTAACATTCCTCAACTTATGAAAATGTATCCTCCTAACGTGTCCATTGTTCGAAAAATGTTCTTGAGAGTATATGAACATTGTTGGTGATTTCCAATATGTGTAAAACTATGTTGATTGATTTTCAATCGACGTAATATAACCCATTGTCCACTGTTAGGATAAAAGTGATCCTACAAGTTAAAATCTCTTATAGCTATATGTTAATTATTTTCTCTAATGATATTCATTATAATTACGATAATCACTTATTATCTCACAGTTTAACACAGTTTTACACAGTTTCACCAGAGTATTGACATACAAAACTCAATGCAGGGGTTCACCAAATAGAAAACACAAAGTTATATAGAGTGAAACAAAAGTACATTACATAACCAAAGTACATTACAGAACCAAAGCTTACACACAAAATCACTCACAATCAGAGTTTGAGTCCTTTCCAAATAACAGCCTTGATAGTCTATCCCTTTTATTTTGTGTCCTTCGTCGTCTCCCTCCTTCTCCAGCTGATGGATATCTATGTACTCTCTTCCGACCTCTAGTTATCGTGTAAACCGGAGGTAGGATTTGCATATCTTTGATGTAATCCGGGACGTTCCATGCAGAAATATCAGGGACAACATAGATGGACCTATAATAAGCCAATGCCCACATCTCCGTCAAATAATATTTCGAAATCAAATCAAGGAGTCTTATTTTGTTAGCACTTGCACGAGCTCTATCGCTCCTTTTGTATGTTATGTATGCTGCTAGGGCATGGAGACAAGTATACTTCTGAATATTGAAAAAACCACAGGAGCAAGTTTTCGATTCCAAGTTCACCAAATAAACCTTTCCATCAATATCATCGACTTCGTACTCGAGCTTGAAAGTGTTTACCTCCCTCACAGCTAATGTTTTAGCAATTGGCCAATTTTTATGTACGAAGATCTGGACCAAAGGCACGAGATTGTCTTTAGCATCTCCAGCCACGGCCTCTTTCCTATGCTTGTTAAACCAATCCGAAAATTTGCGAATGATAGTATCAAGCAGTGACATTAAGGAGTACCTCTTCGCATCAAGAAAAGTCTTGTTCAGACATTCCGCAGAGTTACTCGTGTCCAAGTTGTATCGTTTACCTGGAAAAAAACATCTAACCCATTTTTCCTTGACGGTAGTGTCCTCCACATACTTCGCGGCTGAAGGATATCTCCTCTTAAATGTCTCGTAACGACTGTAGAATTCAGCCGCTGTGTGACACCAACCCATCTCCTGAAACCTATCAGCGACTACTTGTTTGTTTGCATTCCCAGCATGTCCTTTCACGCTTTGGGACAAATGCCATAAACAGTACCCATGATGAGCTTGTGGAAACACGTTTGCTATTGCATTGATGAGGCTTTGATTTCTATCACTCACAAGTACCAATTCGGACGAGTCGCCTATAACGCTTTTCAACATCTCTAAAAACCATGTCCAACTAGCTATATTCTCACCGTCAAGAACACCGAAAGCTATAGGATAAATGTGACGATTAGGATCCTGAGCCACGGTGAAAACAAGTACACCACCATATCCGGTCTTGAGGAAGGTTGCATCAACAATTATCACTTTCCTCATGCATGCAAACCCTTCAATGCTAACTCCCAAAGCTATGAATAGATACTTGAATTTGTTTCCCTCATCCACTTCCACAGCAGTTACCGTTCCAGGATTAACCTCTTCTAACACGTACAGATAACGATACAACATCTTGTAGCTATCTTCCGGACTACCACGCAAATCACAAACTGCTTGAACTTTCCCTCTTAACGCCGTAGAGTATGATATGCCTACGCCATAATTTCGCCTGACTAGATCAATGATGGTTCTAGGCTTTGAAGTTTTGAAGTTCCCAGGATATTCCTCACTCAAATACGATGCAACTAGCTGTGATGAGCCTTTCATACAATCAGCGCTTCCAGTTTGATCGACACGGTTGCATGTGTGCATCTTCGTGTACGTTCTAATAGATAACATATCCGAGTTCGGGATCCTTGCTGCTCGTAGACCCCATTTACATCTCTCAATAGAACATTTAACTACCCACCGCATTCTATCAGAATGTTGCGTAACATACTCAAAAGAGTTTTTAAATGCCAAACTCTCTACAAACTCTTTAACCGCCTTCTTATCTCGGAATTCTTGATGCACACTCAACTCTAAACCGTCTTCCCATGGCGCGACAAACTGACTACTTTCAACAACAGGTGGTACCTCACGATATTCATCACGCCTACCCGACGTATCATCCTCTCTCACTTGCTCTTCCTCTCTCACTTGCTCTTCCTCTCTCACTTGCTCCTTCTCTCTCACTTGCTCTTCTTGACTTTCTTGACCATTTTCAACAAACAACGGCAAAACATTAGCTCCTATTTCTCCATGGTCAACAAACAATGTCGAGGCATTAGGTCCTACTTCTCCGATTTCATCATGCTCATAGTTTAAAACAGCAGAGCTTTTCCCCGCTCTCGACGGTTGCGTGGGCAGCTCCAGTCCAGTCAGGACCTCCACACACAAAAGACTTCTACGGTTCTCTTTATCAACGGTCATTAGATAACCACAAAGATCTTCATCATCAGAAATACTCATATGTTCTTCACAGCCAACCACCAACGGAATGTAACACAATTCCAATCTAACCTTATTCTCATCTAACACATGCTTCTTGTAAAGCCTAGCTATTACCATCTTCAAAGTTATCTCCTCTTTAAACACTAGGCTACACATGCGCCCCTGATATTTATAATGGATGCACACTCTGTCGCTCATTCTATCCTGCCAAAACAAAAGCATTAAACTCAGTATATACTTGTAATTGTACAAAGTTTGTTATCAGTTTTACAGAAGTTGTCCTCGGTTATACTAGTTATACTAGTTATACCAGCTGCACAAGTTATACCAGTTTTACTAGTTATACTAGTTATCAGTTAAACATAATACTAGTTGCCCCAGTTCTACAACAACATGAACACAAATTTGAATCGATTTCAAGATCATCCAATTACAACAATACACACCCGATTCTACCTCTGAAATGCATTTATACTCAATTCGTAGTCCAAATCAACCAAGAATCAATGGCTAAACAACAATGTAGCAACTCATCAGCTGAATCTACCAAAAAACAATCCAAATCATCCCAAACGGATCCCAAACCCATTCAAACGGAGCTGAATGCATATCGAGGGGGAGCCATAAACCTCGGTGGGTTGACGGAGCACGACGGAGTAGGCGATTGGCGATCGGAGACGTGACGCGACGGTGCCGGCGAGCAAAACCAGTTCAGAAAGGCGGCCCGAGTTGAGCAGAGCTGGGAGGGGAGGGGAAGCTCGGGATTCGGATTTTTTATTTTTTTCCAGAAACCAAATCCCCATCCAATTGAGATCCAATTCTCTTAAACCCAATTCCAACCCAATCCAATCATAACCAATTTCCCCATTCCAATTTTGGATTTCTAAACAACCAATTTCATAGTAAACCAAGGGCAAAAGGGTCAAACCATATTTCATTAAAGTGGGAAGGGTATGGGAGATTAGTTGGGGGTAGTGTAGATTTTTGTTAGAGCCAAAAGGCTACACGAGAAGTTGATCCAGGGTAAAGAGAGACCTCAAGAACGCGGTTAAATTTCGGTGAAGGGATGAAGGAGAAGAGAAATCGTCTTATATACTCTTATTGCCTAGATGGAAATCCTGGTTATCCTTTTTAAGCTTTTATACACCTTTGGATTTAATAAAATGTTGAAAGACGAACTTACTCTGCTGCTTTTTTGATTTTAAAAAACAAAAATCATTAAAACAAATAAAAACAAACCGGACCCACCGCCCGATCCGATCTCATCACCCGATTCCCGAGCAGCTCGCCAACCGGGATCGCGAACCCGCGTGATTTAGGGAGCTCCACCGCCGCCGCCAACCACGTCATTCTCCATAGCCGTCGTCAGAGGTCTCATTGGATTTGATTCGTATTTTACCATTGTTTTGGGTGGATTAAGACTCGGTTTACCATTGTTTTGGGTAGATTAGGGTTTGGTTTACCATTTTTTTGGGTCGATTAGGGCTTGGTTTACCATTACTTTGGGTCGATTAGGACTCTAAATTCGTGTTTACCATTGTTTTGGGTCGATTAAGACTTGGTTTACCATTGGTTTGGGTCGATTAACACATGGTTTACCATTGTTTTGGGTCGATTAGGACTCTAAATTCGTGTTTACCATTGTTTTGGACTCATTGGATTTGAATCATAGTGCACTGTATGTAAATTAAAACCCGAAACCGATCCAATTTGAATGTTCATGTGATAGTAGAACTATGTAAAACTAGTATTACTAATAAATGTTGTATAACTAGTAAAACTGGTATTACTAGTGAAAATCATGAGTTATTGGTTAATATTATTATGTTTAGGGAAATTGATCATTGTATTGATGTACAAGACTCTGCATATATACAGAGGAGAGACCACACTATACAAGGAAGCTAATATACGACATTAACTATATGAACGTTGGAAGAGCTAAATGGAAGGAATTGACATATTGGAAATATATTCTTTCCATTCTCTAATACACCCCCTAAAGATGGACCGCCGGAGTAGAGTCCAATCTTGACTCGTAATGCTTCGAACCGTGGTCTTGGAAGAGGTTTAGTCAGTGCATCCGCCAATTGATCATTGGTTGAGACATGGGATACACGGACCTGTCCGGTTTGAACTTGTTGACGCACGAAATGATAGTCGAGGGCAATATGCTTCATACGAGAATGGAATACCGTATTTGCTGCGAGATAAGTTGCTCCAATGTTATCACAGTATATTGCCGGCATGTGTGTAATGTGAAACCCGAGTTCAGCCAGAAGAGATGTAATCCAGCAAACCTCAGCTGCGGTGGATGCAACTGATCGGTATTCTGCTTCAGTTGAGGATCGTGCAACTCCAGTTTGCTTCTTTGACGACCATGCTATAAGATGGCTCCCAAGATATACAATGTAAGCTCCAGTTGAGGTGTAGTCATCCTTGTTGCCAGCCCAATCTGCATCTGTAAATGCGTGTAATGTTGATGTGTTCTTGGATGGGAAAAATGTGCCGTGAGACTTGGTTCCAGCTAGGTAACGGATCACTCTTTTAACTGCTGTCCAATGGTCCGTCGTGGGTCTGTGCATAAACTGGGATAGCTTATTGACGGCGAAAGAGATATCAGGCCGAGTGAGAGATAAGTATTGTAGACTCCCAACAGCAGCACGAAACATTGTTGCATCTTCAAGCTCCATGCATGTGAGTAGCGACAGTGTTGTATTGGGACACATCGGTGTAGAGATAGGCTTTGCGTTTGTCATCTTAGTCTTATGCAACAGATCTGCAATGTATCGAGATTGACATAAGTGTAAGCCAGATGAAGTTTGAGAGACCTCAATACCAAGAAAATATGATAAGTGACCCAAATCTTTGATAGAAAAAAGAGCAGAAAGGGAAGCGATAAACCGGTTTATGTGTTGGGTACTGTTGCCAGTGATGACAATGTCATCAACGTAGACCAACATGTAGAGAATAATGCAATTGTTGTTGTAGACAAAAAGTGAGGCATCGGCAAGGGAGTTTGCGAAACCGGATTGAAGGAGAAACTGGCGGAGCTCGTTGTACCATGCCCGTGGTGCTTGTTTGAGTCCGTATATGGCTTTGCGAAGCTTGCACACCGCTGTTGGATTATCTTTATCGATGAAGCCAGGTGGCTGAGACATGTAGACTTCCTCATCAAGATGTCCTTGAAGAAAAGCAGTAGTGACATCGAGTTGTCGTAGTGGCCAGTCTTTCGTTGTTGCGATGCTTAAGACAATGCGAATTGTCGCAGGCTTTACCACAGGACTGAAGGTGTCGTGGTAGTCAATACCAGGTCGTTGGCTATAGCCTTTAGCGACCAGTCGCGCTTTGTATCGTTCAATAGATCCATCAGCTTTTCATTTAATCGTAAAGATCCACCTGCATCCAACAATATTAGAGGCGTTAGAAGCATCTGTGAGTTCCCATGATCTTTGTTGTACCTGAGAATCAATTTCTTCACTCATGGCTTTTCGCCAATATGATGATTTCAGTGCAGCTGCTACAGAGGTTGGGACAGTTGTTGGAGGTTGATCAACATGTGTATGAAGGTTTAGCTTCTGCACCGGTTTCTTGATCCGAGTGCTTATCCTAGTTGGAGCAGGGGCGTTGTTTTGTGAAGCTGGTGCAGTTGCTTCTGTTTGCATATGTGTTTGCTCTGCAACTGTCATGGTGTGCTGCTGCTGTTCGCTTTCTACTCTCGATTCAGTGGCTGATTGAGTGGTCTCAGCTGTTGACGTTTCAGAGGTATCGTTGGCGTGATATCTGGTACAACCGTGGCTGTAGCTATGTCGTGTGCTGCATCTGGCATTACCTGCATACGTGAAATGTTTCTAACAACAGGAACCTGTGAACTTGTTAGTGTATCAGTTTCATCTATTTGTTCAATAGCAAGCGATGATGATTTAAATGGGAAGACTGATTCATGGAAAATGACATGCCTAGATGTGTAAATGCGAGATGTCGCTCTGTCTAAACAAAAGTAAGCACTCTGAGTTACAGAGTATCCTAAGAATACACACGGTGTAGAGCGAGCATCTAGTTTATGAGACGCGTAAGGTCTGATCCAAGGAAAACATAAACAGCCAAAAATACGCAGCTTATGAAAATTTGGAGCATGACCATGTAATCGTTGAAAAGGTGTTTGAAATCCGAGGTTTTGGGTTGGCATCCTATTTATGAGATATACGGCTGTGGAAAACGCATACGTCCAGTACGATTTGGGCATAGAGGCATGCGATATGAGAGCGAGGCCTGTTTCGACAATATGTCGATGACGACGCTCCGCAATACCATTATGCTCCGGTGTATGCGGAGGACTTGTCATATGCGAAATTCCATGAGATGAAAGAAAGGCTGCTAGGCCAATGTATTCACCCCCATTGTCTGAATATAGAGTTTTAAGTTTCTGTTGAAATTGATTTTCAACTAAACTTTTAAACTTTGTAAACACTTCAAAGACTTGTGATTTTTGTTTCAAGGGATACATCCATGTGTATCTAGTAAAATGGTCAACAAAAATAACATAATATTTGAAACCATCAACCGAGATTATCGGAGAGGTCCAAACATCCGAAAAGACAATCTCTAAAGCATGAGACGATTGTAAAGACGAAGTAGTAAACGGAAGCTTATGCATTTTATTGATAGAACAAGCTGAGCATGGATGTGCTAGCAAAACGTTTGAAACAATAGGCAAATCAAATTGAGAAATAACTTTTTGAAGAATAGGTAAAGCCGGATGGCCTAAACGAGAATGCCAATCCGTAAGAGTTGTTTTAACTACTGAAGCAAAAGCAAGAGATGGTCGAGTAGAGTTGGAAAACTTCGGCCATTCATAAGTGCCAGCTTTAGGCTTGCCCTCCAAACGAAGAGCCCCCGTTTGCAAGTCTCTCACCTGGAAGTACGTAGGTGTAAAAATGACAGCAGCATCGTTAGATTTACACAACTGAAAAACAGAAATCAAGTTCTTATCGAGAGAAGGAACACAAAGCATATTATGTAAAAAGAAAGGCTTAGTATAAGAAGGTAAGAAACCAGAACCAGAGTGCGATATCTGCAGAGCAGAACCATCGCCAAGGAGGACATCATCACCACCAGTGTATGGAGAATGCAAGGACAGATTGTTCAGATCAGTCGTCATATGGTGTGATGCCCATGAATCGAGAAGCCAAGTTGATGGGTCTGAAAGTGTGGCAGGATTAGCACGAGGCTGCCACTGCGGTTGAGTTTGTTGAGGACGCCAAGGTTGCATCGTGTGAGGTGAAGAAGACCATTGCGCAGACGAACCACCAGACCGCACAATCTTGAATTCAGTACAATACTTAGCACTATGGCCTTGTATCCCACATGCTTGGCAGCGACCTAAATAAGGTCTGGAGGTACGATTGTTATTGCCATAGTGTGTAGTTTATTGCTGAATCTGGTTCCCATAACGGTTTTGATTGGACTGCCTTGGAGCTTGACGTTGACGAGAGTCAGAAGCATTAGCGACAATAGGACCAGTGGGTGTAACTTCTGCGCAAACAATCATTGCCTCGCGATTAAGAAGTCTTTCATGAAGCTCAGTGAAGGAAATAGGAGTGTCACGACCATTGATAGCATCAATCTCCGGCTTGTATTCTTCAGGAAGTCCTTCGAGAATTTGCTCCGTCAGATCTTCGGGATCCATCGGCTTGCCAAGGAGTGCAAGATCATCAGACTTGGATTTGATAGAGCGAAGATACTCGCTTATTGTTTTGGTACCCTTCACACACGACTTGATCTGATGCTTGAGTTGGCGTATATGTCCTCGTGTGGGATTGCCAAACGTTGAGGCTAGGAGATCCCAGACATCTCTTGTTGTGATTGCGCTAGATACCACTTGTTGAACCGCTAGTGAAATCGATCCAATGATAGCACTGTATAGGAGGCGATCTTGTCTCCTCCATGCTGTAAACACTGGATTTGGGCTCGAAACACCATTGAGAAGAATCGTCGGAGATGGCGCAGTGTCGGTGTCATCGATGAAGTGCTGGAGTTCATGCCCTTCGAGGAGTGCACAGACTTGCCGACTCCACATGAGATAGTTAACAGTGGTAAGCTTTGTTACGCTTGACATGTTAACAGTGAGCAAAGTGCTTTGAGGATCCTGAGTATTGAACACAACAGTGCGTTCAGCTGTTGATTCCGACATTGTTACAAGAGAGAGAGAAGAAGTAGAGTAGCAGAGAAGAGTTCAGAGAAACGAGAAGAAGAAGAGATTAAAGAGAAAAAGCGGCAGAGGAAAAAAGAAAAGAAAAGGTTTTAGAACCTATGGTAGCTCTGATACCATATTATGTTTAGGGAAATTGATCATTGTATTGATGTACAAGACTCTGCATATATACAGAGGAGAGACCACACTATACAAGGAAGCTAATATACGACATTAACTATATGAACGTTGGAAGAGCTAAATGGAAGGAATTGACATATTGGAAATATATTCTTTCCATTCTCTAATAAATATATGGTGGTCAACTAGTGTTATTGAATGAGGTTTTTGTTATTGTTTCTGCAGGATAGGATCAACAACAACTCGTCCAAGGACGTGATAAGAAATTCATGGTTGTTATTTGAAAGTTGTTATAAAGTTTTATTGTATCCTCACCTTTTAGTTTTGTATTACGTTGTCTATAATTTTTAAGATATATAAGTACGATTTATTTTGGTATAGGTTTTATAATTATTTGTCATATTTGTCTGATGTTGAGTAATACTGGTAATACTGGTATTACTAAGAGAAATGTAAAATTTGTAAAATTATAATAGTAAGTATTATTCTAACAAAATCTAAACTAATCAATATATTAATGCATAAAACTATCAGATTTATAAGTTAATCGAATTACATGGTAATCGGCTTAATGGACATATAATGGAAGAATCTACATAATATTGTTCTTAACTTTTAAGATCACTTTGTAACTAATAACCAAATAAGGAAGAAATTTTTTCAAAAATCAAGATTTTAAACAAATTATTGTATACAACAATCATAATTACATGTTAATCGATTTATATAAATTGTAAAACTATTAAAACACAATTTTAGATTATGTAATACTAAATAAACTGAAAAACAGATAAAGTAGAACTATGGGCAAATTCCGTAAAACTAATATCTTAAGTAATACCATGTGCTACTTTTTGGCGCCAAAAATCTCATCTTCTCTTTCTTCCGGTTCTCTGTATTTATTTGTCTCTCATATAAACCGATTTGACGTTTACGTTTCTCGAACTATTGTCAAATCACAAACGTTTAATGCAGGGGACAAACTAGCAGTCGATCTTCAAACCCAAGAAAGATAACCACCAAGACATCATCATTACACCTCTGATACCGGCGAATCGTCGGGTATTCGAATCGTCACCTCTCTGCGTCCATAATACGCAACTCTAAAATCATTTCTATAAATACTCGATGGCCCCATAACCATCAAGCACAGAGAGAAGTTCCGAAAAAGTGACGAAAAATAGAGAGAAGAACCCATAACCATCAAACACAGAAACCATGGCCAACAGGAGATCGATTGTCTCTCTGCAACAACTCCCGATCGAAGTCCTCACCAAGATCGCCCAAAATGTCGGCAAAGCTTCCTCCGCCGATTACTGCAACCTTATAGCAACCGGCAAAATAATGGAAGAAGCCTCCAACAGTCCTGCAGTCCTCCATTCTCTCTGTCTCTCACCGCTGGTGAAGAAGCCTCTCCATGCATTTCAGCACTCGGCGATTCTGGACAAATGCATAGAGCATGAGAACTACGCCGCATTCTTCGTTCGAGGTATTCTCACTTACTTCGAAGAGGGTGATGAGGAAAACGGAATGGCGTATTTACAGAATGCCGCGATTGGGAAGGGCGACGATGAGATTTTGGAAGCTACTTACATGTATGGTGTGGTGCGCTTCCTCCACGGTGATCCTCTAAGAGGTCCCTTTGATGAAATGGCCTTCAAGAACTGGCGGGAAGATGAGGAGGATTTGGTGGCCCGAGTTTGGAAGAACTTGAGGAAGACACTGCATGGAATCACTGTCCGGAAGAAGAAGGTTTATGTGTGATCGATGAAGAACAGCAAGCCCAATAGATCTTGCCATGTTCTCGATATGGAAATCGACTGCCCTGGCTGCTTTATGTACAAACGGGGTTTGAAGCTCTTCTACATGAATTCGATTGTTGCCCCTGATCTGGGTGTTTAATTTATTTCCTCGTACTCTGTTTTTTGTTTTTAATTTTTCGGCTAAGTAGTACTCTTTTTTTTGAAGAACATCTCAGAAGTACTCTTTTTATATAAAATATCGTCTTTTGTATCTCTGAAATGTTATGTCTCCACCATTTTCCATGAAAATCGAATTCGGAATCGAGAAGAACTAGAGTAGTTGTACCTAGTTTCACGAATAACCCAGAAATAAAGATCAAAAATAAATTTAAAATTTAAAATGGGAAAGAAGAGTTTGAAATTTCTGGCGGTTTGAAATTTCGGGCAGTTAGATCCAGTAGGTTTGGGCGGGTGGGTAAAAACAAGGTATAAGTGTAATTTTATTTACTTACTTTGGGTTTTTGGTAACTTAATCTATATTTCGGTCTTAAAAATGTTAAAAAAAAACTAAGTTATAATAGGGTCATTTTAGATTTTTGTTTTGCCAATAAGGGTATATGAGACGATGATCCGAAAGAGAAAGATGATGGAGGAAGGAGAAATATCAAGCAAAAAGTGGAAGAGTATTAATGAGCAGAGTGAATGAAAAGAAAGGTGTAAAAACAGCACAAACTATTGAATAGTACGTGGCTTATCGTCTTTATCTCTTAATGGACCTAAAAATTGTGAGAATATCTGGAGTTATATTTGCTCCTAAGATCAATTCTCCAAGTCCAATATGGTTTAGAGTTGATTCCCTTGTTCGGAAATACGCTAGCCGCTATACGCGCGGCCGGGTTGGGCCTAGCGCACAATGAGAAAATCGGAGACTATACGGGGATTAATCGGGGCCTAGTTTTAATAATTTTAAAATATATTTACGTATATATATTAAATTTTCAACAATGTGTGCAAAGAATTCGATAGTCTAGTGGCTGAAGTACCATTAAAGGCCATACCACTCGCGGGTTCAAACCCCAGAGGCGCGCTGTACAATTTTTTCCCCGATTTTTTGTAAATGAATGATAAAATTACGTTATTGTCCTCGTATTCTTCCATGTACCCCGATCTTACAAACCCTAATATGCCGCCTCCATGAATTTTTCATCGATTTTTGTTCAATCTTTCACGTTTTTTTATGTTTTTAACTTAAAATGATAGATTTGTCGATTTATGAAGGATTTGAACTGATAACAACACAAAGAAATTTTTTTTTCAGATCTAGCGATTTGTTTGGCCGCCTATGGCAAAATCGCCGCGGCTCCAGTCCGCCGAGCAGTTTTGCGGCGATTTTCCGGCTATAGGCGCCATATTTTCGAACAAAGGGTGATTCTAAACCCATTTGGTAAAAATATAACAATATCTATTATATATTATATGCGAAGTCGAATTATTGAAATCGCTTATGTGGATGATTCTTAGTCAATCAAAATTATGATGTCATTGATGATATGACTTTCATGAAATGTTTTGATTGGTCGAGTATTTTTTCCACCTTAAAAATAAACCAAAATTCATTTGGGAATAAATATTTTTTATTTAAACAAACAAAATTTCGATTAAATGCTACTCCTAAAAATTTTTAGTGTTATTTCCTAAAACTTTGATTGTAATCTTAACTTATATACCCAATTTTAGATTACAATTAATATTTAGTGCATAATATCTTTTTTTATTTTTCAAATTTAAAATAACACCCCACCGAAGCAGACAAGAAAATAATATAATGTATTCCCATAAACTTAAGATCTATTATAATATCATCTAAAAATTAGCAACTAATAACTATCCATATTAATGAGCAAATTTAAAAGTATGGCAAATACGACGAATCATACATAACAAATTTTATTTGTAACCGAAAATCTTATAGCCTAAAATATTTTAAGTTAGTTAAAACACATTATATTCTAAACTAATTTGATCTCATCCCATCCCTTTGGTCTGCACACTACAATATATATTCTTCAGGATTTAACCTATTTTACATTCACTTTTAATCATCGCTATATTTTATAATATGGGAGAATTAGTAGAAACAAATAAGAACGTCCCTCGTAGACGTCGGTCTATTTATGTTTTTCTTGAAAACATAGACACAAGCCTCGAAACCAAAAAAATCCAGGTTATGGTTTTAGCACAATGGACTTTGTTTAACGCTAAATCTGGAAATGTAATAGAGATGATTTGGTCTGACATAAAGGTACGTTTACAGTCTCTTATTTTTGTATTTCTGTTCGGTTCTACATTGTTCATTAATATAATTCTAATTTTTGTTTTACTTTTTTCAGGGAACAAGAGTACAAGCATCATGTGATAAGTCGTTATTCAACAAACATAAAGGATGTCTTCAAATAGGAAAACTGTTTTGGTTAATGATTTTTCTCCCATTGAATATATTGGCGACTTCCGTCCAATGATCTTCCTTACAAGTTATCAATCAGTCCTTCTACAAGAATTAAACCACTGGAAGATTTTTAGATTTAGAATCATGATAAGTATTGTTAAAATATTTCTCAAATTCTCGAGGGATCTCGTGTTAAAGAGTTTTGATTGGTAAGATGCTTTTTAAAATAAGCGTAATATTCCATATATCATAGTTTTCAATCAATCATGGTTAATTATTGTTTTACCTAAATAAGATTTCATGGGAGTCATTATCCACAAGGGTGCTATTGAAGATGTGAAGACTAAGAGCAAGTCGGGAAACATCACCAAGCTTGAATTATACCTAAAAGATAATGGGTAAGAACATTATTTGTATTGCCTTTATATGATTTTATATGATTTTTATATAATTTTTTCCATGTCTATATAAAAACAGAGATGATGCATTGTCTTTCACTTTGTATGGAGACTATGCCAAGCAAGTGATTGAGCATAATTCGACCAATAGCTTATCACCTATCGTTGTTATTATCCGGTTTGCATGGATCAAAAAATATGGAAGTAACCACATATTTATCTTAATGGATAATTATTTGTATATAGCATTAATGGATTAATTTATATTTTAATAAATATATGGAAGTTGTACATCTCGAATGCGTACAACTCTATGCAACTCACATGTGGAGATGAAATAACCATGAGATTTCAAAGTGGTTGTAAAGGTAATGTCATACATTATTGATTAATATTTATCATTTCAATTTTTTTTTTGAATAGTACAAATTCAGTAGAATAAAATTTTACAGTATACCAAAAGAACCTCAAGCTCTAATCATCAAGTCTGAGAAAAGCATGGTTTCTTTTGGATCGGGTCTACCCTTGGATTTGCGTACAAAAATTTTCATCAAGAATAATAGGATGGCTCTACTTAGGATTCTTTAATCAGAAAGGGTTATATATAATATTAAACTGAAAATTTGTGGATCTAATTGAAACCATGTTTTTATTTACTTACTGATTTTATTATTCCTTAGCATTGTAAGGTGGTTACGTGTGCCACAATTGTTTCTATTGACAATTCAAAAAGTGGTATTTTTAAGCTTGCAAAATTTGTAAACTGAAAGTACTTCAGTATGGATCTGATTCAGAAGATGATGAAGAGTTCAGACCCTTATATAATTGTAATCTATGTGGCGATGTAAGAAATTTTTATGCTAGATAATTGTTTATAAATATGCAGTATAATATAACTAATACATAAAAACTTATATCTTGTTTTATATATTGTTAATGTATGTCGTAGGTATTATTTGATCTTCTGCGTGTCTGATTATTCCGAGGGTGAAGCGAAATTTCTCACATTTGATGAAATTGGAGATAAGTTTGTGAAGAGATCTGCAGACAATATGTATAACAAATTCAGAAGAAAGATAAAGGTGTTTGAATTTTGGACTTCATTTTTAATTATAAAACTAATTTTATTGAGAACTTAATGTTTTCTTCTTTGTGTTTTTAGGATGATCCATATTATCTCCCTACTGAATTATACAATTTGATTGGTCGGAAATTACTCTTCAAAGTGACCATTCCAAAGGACAATGTTCAGAAGATGTCAAGAAGTCCATATGTGGTGGACTTAATATGGATGATGACTCTGTCATCGATGAATTTGAGAATTTAACTAATTCGAGTCAGGTACGTAATATATTTGGATCATTTTTAAACAATATGTTATAAAATTAATAAAACTTTGCTAATATTTTTCATTTGATTAGGGACCTCTTATGATTACCTCGGGTATGGAGACTGATTCTGATGCATCAATGGCCCTAGCACTTACATCATTAACATCAAAAAGAATATAAGATAACATCTCATTAAGCAGTGTTGGTGAAAATTCATCGGTTACGAAGAAGATTAAGCAGGAAGACAAGGAATGCTTAAATAGAAGGATAATTTTGAATTTTGATTTGTATTTTATTTTGCGTTAACATTTTGAACCATTATTGTTGGATTGCGAAAGCACCTTGAAATCATTAAATTTGGTTTTCCTATTTTAGTTGTCCATTTAATCGTTTACTTTTGTATTATGTTGAGTTTTATTCTTTAAAGACATGAGTATTATGTTGGAGAGTATCAATATATTCTCGAATATATAATGTTGAATTATATAAGTTCAGAAGTTTATGAAATTATTCATTTTCTTTATCAGATTCGGAACCACCACTTTCAACATATATTTTGCGTCATAAAATCCGTAACAAAATCCTTCTATTAAGTTAGAACTATTCCCCTTTCAGTTATTCTCCTCGACACAATTTAATTCTTATTACGATTCGAATATTCATCATTGGCAGGATTCTTTGGAGACTTGAGTATTATATTGGAGAGTATCAATATATTCTCGAATATATAATGAAAAGAGGTGGTCCTGAATCTAATTAATAAAATCATATAAGTTTATAAAGTTCTGAACTTATATAATTTCAAATGTAAATATTTGATGAACTGAGTTGGGTTTATCGTGATTGTAATCATTTTTCTAATATTGACAAGCCTTAATAACCTTTTGAAAACAAATTCATTTGGGCTAAGACAAAAAAAATATCATTAGTGGTTAAGGCCCAAATATATTAACTAAACCAAGAGTTGTATCTTTTGACTTTTACACCTTTTACTCATAACCTTTGGAAACTATAAAGATTATTGCCCTAGACGATTCATATTCTACAGTTTACCGGGAAAAAAATTTGCTTTCTATATTTTCTGCGAAAAAATCAGCGAAAATAAACGATGTCTCTACAAGTTAACCGAAGAATTTCTCAGATCAACAACCATGTCCCATCTTTTTTGGATCTAAAAGTTTTTCTCTTCCATTGGAGATCCTAGAATGTCAATGATTTTAGTCGATGAAGAGGTAATATCTCTTTCCATTTTAGTTTGTTGTCTTTTTTATTCTTGCATGTTTTATTGAACGAATAATTTTTGGATTTAGGCTATCAAGATAGAGGCAATTGTTCATGCCTCTGATGTTGATAAATTCCGTTGGTCAACTTGGTTTGAGGGTCTTTGGTTTAACCTTACAAATGCTCAAAATATGGTGACGATGACACCAAGCCTCTGTCATCTCTGGATGATAAAACAAGAAGGGAGAAAAACAAGAGGGCTATTTACATGATCTGTGCAAGTTTAAGCAATCTGTTTTTGCGCAAAGTGATGAAGCAAATCATATCTACCTTAAACAAAGATTCACAAGTTTCAGGATGGATGAACACAAGAATATTAATCTTGATGTGTTTCTAATATTGGTAGATGAACTGGAAAGCTTAAACATCACTATAAGTGACGAGGATCAAGAAATTCAGGTTTTGTCAGTATGCCAAAGCAGTATGACTCGTTAGTTCATAGTCTTAAATATGGTAATGGGAAGGAGACATTAACCTTGCAAAAAGTTACAACTTCTGCATATGCAAAGGAAGCTGAGCTCAAGGAAGCATAACTTGTAGGAAGATCTAAATCTACTACAGACGGTTTAGTGGTGAGTAGAGGCAGATCATAAAAGAAGTCTTTGGGACAAAACAAGGAGAGGTCCACAAGAAGAGATGCACAACCCAATTCAAGGCCAAGAAACAAACCAAAAGATAGGGAATGTAATACCTTGTATTCAAAAATATGGTCAACGGGCAGAAGAAAAGTCAACAGGGGCAAAACTGTAATTTTGCCAAACCCAGGGGCAAAATGGCCATTTTGCCAAAGTTCGGGACGGAAGCCGAGACGGGCCAAATGTTCATATTTTAAAACATAAAGAACATTTACAAGATCATAATTGGAAGAAACGGAGCAGAAAGTTGATTTTCGGCTTGTCGGGAATGGAAACCGATTAAACCGAGAAAACTTCGGAAATTCATAACCGGAGCTAGGAAATTCCAAATTAGGTGATTCAAGTTGCTAAATTCATAAAATTTCAGGTAGAATGAGTTTATATAAGTTTTGGGATTTATGGGAATTATTTGGTATTTTCTAAAACAATATTCGCGCAATCAAGGAAACCGAGAAGAAATAGCAAGAAGGGTGTACAATTGAATTGGGCCGGTATTGGGCTGGATTTTGTGGATCAGGAGAAGCTACAGAGACAGGTGTCTCACCTCTAGGTCTCCAGCCACTCCCATGTGAGGTGTCAAGCTCATACTTGATGCATGAATCTTGTTGCATGCACAAAAATACCTAGCCAAATTCATTTCACTCACTCTTACTCTCTCTCTCTAGCCTCACCCACGACAAAAAGCTCTATCTTCTCTCTAGATTCATGCAAGAAACCCAGAAAATTCATATGAATCTTAAAAGAAACTCAAGAACATTCAAAGTGTTCTTGAGTGTTCATAATACCTTCTCACACTAAAAATCCCATAACTCTTTCAATATAAACCCAAATCCACTTCTGCAAATCCCAGTAGCTTCCTCTATCCCTCCTCTACTACCACCAGCCAGCCAGCCATGACCGCCATCACCGAAGCTTGCCGAAAACTTGCCGGAGAGCTGCCGTGGTTAGGGTTTTGGCGGATCTCTCTCTTCCTTCATCAGATCTGAACGTTTTGAAGCCATGGATGGATAGATCTCCTCTTTCCGATCAGTTTGATGGGTGGATCGTTGTCTGAGTCGCCGAAAAAAAGGGTGAACCGGCCGGTCAACGCAGGACCACAGTCGGTCAACGCTGGAGAAGTCGCCGGAATCCTTCCTCCGCCGTCACTCTCTTCCGCCAGTTCACTGGTGTTGGTTTATCATTGGTTTAGTTCAAGATTGAAGTTGGGTTGGTTTGATTTGAGTCGATTTAGGTTAACCGGTCAACCCGGTCAACTGTTGACTCAAAACCGGTTTAACCTAACTGGTTCAATTGGAAACCGGTTCAGAAGGTCGGTTCGATTGCATCGGTTCAGTTGGGTCAAAGTGGTCAACCGGTTCAAGATTGATCAAAGTCAAAGTCAAAATCAATGGTCAATCAGAGGTCAAAGTCAACGCCGTGGTCAGCGCCGGTCAACGCGTTGACTCCAGATGGTTTTGTGTGTGCGGTTCATGTACGGGTGTTCAGGAAGCTTCGGAGTTCGTGTTCATGTGTTCGGGAGGTTCGGGTTTAGTTCGGGGTCTCGGGGAGTCGTATCCGCATCCGTGTCGTTCGTTCCGACCTAAATCACTATGAGTCGGCTCAAACACCGTAGTTAGATGCATGTAGATCGAGAAATGGGAAACTGTAGAATTAGGATTGCATACCCAGATGTGATTGATTGTGTTTGAAAACTGAATGGTTGGATTAACGATAAACCGGTTAGGATTCAAGACGCATGTTAGGATTATGAGAATTAAACGGATTAAACATGTTGTGTGTCGTTAGGTTGATAGTAACGTTGTGTGATGCATACATATAGTCGTTGCATGTTAGGACTGTATATTAATATATACGTATGTAAAGAACGGTATTGAATGAATCTAAGTATGGGAATTAAGACGAGTTAAAATATGGAATTAAACCTAACGAACGTATAGCATATGGAATGTGATCGGGATGAGTAAGAAATGAATTAAGTTAATGAAAGATGAGACGTCGGGGAGTTTAGTAAACTACTAGCTCTAAACCGACGGATCGGGGATTTGATAAAAGATACTTAGGAAATGTTAAGAAAAGTGAAGTGTTGTGATTAGTGAGCCGTCTTCGGATTAGCAATCCGCTAATCCAAGGTAGCGGACGTGAATTGGTTAAAAGACGTTAGAAACCCTAATAGGCCTAATTGTGTGGTGATTGTGTGATTGTGTTGTTGTGTGGTTGTTATTGAGCTTTCTGTGCAGGCCTGTTAGATCTTCTCGGTGTTGGGCCGAGCGATCTGTGTGGATACTTAACTTGATCACGGGACCGGTTAAGTCGTGGTTGCTGACTCGGTACGGTTCCGAGTCAGAACGGTGGTGTTAGTGTGTGTGAGTAGACTTGCAAGATACGGTGTTGATATGGTTGTTGATTAGTGATTGAGATTGATTGTTAGAGTCCAAGCGAGTTTGCGTGTTTACATTTTTGCACTAGGACTCTAGGGTGCGTTAGATCCCGCAAGTCTAGGTGTTTGGATACGTTCCGGTACTTCCGACTCGATTGGATCCTCGAGTAGTTGTCTAATCGGATCATGGTGATTCCGGTTATGGTGTTAACCTACTGAGTGACGTCGGTAGGTGTGTAGTCCGAAGAATACGGGGTTTCCGGGGGTAACTTGAGTCACCGCCTATCGATGGACGCAGAACGGTGTCCTAGCCGTTGGACTTCGTGTTTACGTCTAGGAGTCGAGGGTTAGTTACCATGTCGGTAACGGTGGAAACCCGTGGAAGTTACCGAGATCGTAGGCGCCCAGTGTTGTGATAAGTGTAGTTGGTGTTGCGCGGTAGATAGATCGAGTCTCAATCGAGAGCATGTGCCGCAGTGCTCCCGATTTCCTTTAATCGCCTTCTCTTTCTTTTGCAAATTGATTTTGTGTGGGCTCGACACGGCGTGGTAGTGCATGGTCGGCTATTTGTTCTGATTAGTTGTTATTTTGGGGTTTTCAGGCGAGAATCTATAGACGTTAGATAGATTAGCAGCTGTAGTGGGGAGCCGACTCGCTGGGTGATCTTAGATCACTCATTAGACTCTTTTGTGTTTTTCAGGTTTAGCGGCGACGGACGCGGGAATTCCTCGGTGTAGTTTCGGGATTGCTTGTGGCGGGGTTTTGATTCGATGATTTTGGGTTTTCTCTCGGTTCGGCTTTGGCGCCATTTTTGTATTGAGATTTTCGTGGTGTTCTGTTGATTGGAAAATTGTTTGTAAAATGATTATTAAACGTTTTGCTTAACGTTTGATTACTCAGAAATGAATATGCTTTCCTGATATTGCGTTTAGTCCGAACCGACACAACTCACGGAAGTAGTGCAAGGTGTACAACTTGTACTATGTAAGTGAGGATAGCGGGGTCAAGGACGGGTTAGTGCGAGCCTTTGTCTCAAACCGATATGTCTCTGACTTCGTCATGTGGTGAATCTTTCCTGTTTGACTTGCTCGGGTTCGATCGGTCATGTTCTTGTTTGATTGTTGGCCGGTCAGCTCGACGGTTTGCTGACAATGGGAAAGGGAAGTTACAAAAAGGTGGTATCAGAGCATGGTTCGTCATGGGTTTCGAAGCTGTTTATTTTTTAGTGTTTTCCGTGTTTTATCGAGTCAAAATTGTGTCTTACCCAAGCATCCATTAGGAAACCGAGCCGCATCTGTAAATCTGGGGTTGGGATGGGATAGGAAATTTGTGTTATTTGTGCTAATGTTTATTTTTGTTTTTGATTGCAGTCAGCAGCAGAGTGTCCCTGGATGGATTGTGTGTGGGTGTGTGCATAGTGTGGAAGATTGCAGCGAGCAGTATAAGTCATCGTCGGATGACAGCGGCAGAGTATCGAGCTCAGTTAGAGCAGCATCAGGCGAGTCTGAGAGCAGCACATCCTGGACAGTCACAGGGTTCCCGGATATCTAATCGACCACCGGTTTTTCAGCGAGTGCAGTAGGGAGCGAGAACAGCTGCTATAGATTGGAGGTCGTTGCCTGATCCATTACCTCCAGCTCTACAGGACGACGCAGGTACCCCAGACCCGGTCGCAGGAGCGATGGGATACCTGGGATACGCAGACTATGGGTTGCCACCAATGCCGCCACAGTTGGAGGCGCTTATGGTACCGCCAGTGATTCAGCCACCGATGCTTGAGGCGCGTGATGTGTCGTTGCCCTTTAGCCTACACGAGTCAGATTTCATCCCACTCGGTGGGGAGGACTTTATGGTGGACCCGTTACATGCAGCAGTCGACATGGATATGGAGCCGATAGACCCAGAGTAGCATTTGTATTGGGGACATCACGTTGATGGGCAGATGGCGATATTCGGGGACATTCTAGAGCAACAGATTGGACCGCACCATCAGCCAGATCCACATCCAGGATCGCCCCGTACACCACTTGATGGATCGGCATCATCGTCACCCGGATCTACCGAGCCACTCTCTGCGACAGAGACATTATCAGGGGCAGAGCCGATGTCGATGTCGGAGGCAGATACACAGTTTGAGCCCGTTATGCCACCAGGTACACCGCCGACCGATCCAGTTGAGCCGCCATATATGTGGAGTTCAGGTTCTTCGTGCGTCCAAGTGTTTTCAGGATCCTTCTTCGGAGTCTGGTTCCTCCTGTCAGTTATGTGGTGCTTTGGATCAACAGGCATCAGCTTGTTACCGTGGGCCACGCCCAGCGCCCGTTACGGTTTGTCAGCTTTGTGGTCGCAGGGGACACGTTGCACGTTTGTGTCCGACGGCAGAGCCACAGCGAGTTGGAGCGGCGTCCAGAGATGCACGCCCACCACACCCTCCCGGCGCGCCTGCCAGTGGTTACCACCGCGAGCCGCGATGTTGTTTGTGTTGGGCATTCTGGTCGTGTTGGGGCTGTTAGGTCTAGGATAGTTAGGCCAGGTAAGTGTGGGCACTAACTATATTGCTTTTTGTGTATCTAGATCGGCGATCTTTGCATGTCGTTTCTGACATCTCCAGTGTAATGCCCCCTTCCCGTTTTCCGCTGACCGACGAACTGACCGGTGATATTCATACATTTTCATGCATTTAGGCTTGTATATAGTTCTTGTTTTGACTTCTTTTATCGATCATCCATACCATTTTGTCGAGTCATTGTCGCATCTAGAGTCTAGAGTTGTTTAGGACTAGGAGTAGGCATTCTAGGCTTGCATTTGGAGTGTTTCTTGTGTTTTGCAGGTGAATGGAGGTGTCTAGGAGCATTGGTGAGCCTGGAAGTGGAGTCTTGAGCTCAGAGGACCAAGGAAGAGCCAGCAAAAACCCATATCGGCCTGAGTATCGGCCAGGCGGGCCGATACGACTCTTCGACAAAGTCCCAGAGAACCATATCGGCTTGAGTATCGGTCCATCCAACCGATATGGACTCTCGGATTAATTTTCGGGATTCCATATCGGGTTACATATCGGTCAGGTGGACCGATACGCTTCCAGGCCAGAAAAAACCGAGAGTCCATATCGGCCTGGATATCGGTCCATCCAACCGATACCGTCCCCAGATTTTCACTTGGATCCGGATCAACACCCGGTTTGTTCCGGGTTGACCCGGCTCGCACCCTATTGACTATTTAAGCCAAAAACTTATTTCTATTTGTTTCTTAAGCTGTTTTTGATGTTCTAAACTCTTTTGTAAGAACAAATTGGATTCTTTTGATTAATCTAGTACTTCTCTTGTTATTCCTTCAACAAATCTCTAAATCCCTCACTAATCTCCCATGATCAACTCTATTTCTATGAGTTTTGTTGATCTAGTTATGATTAGTGAGTAGTTCTCCATAGGCTTATGGGTTAGGTAGGATTAGGTTGATTAGGGGTGATCAATAGATTCCTAGTGGTTAATTGTTTAAAATCTCATCTAGGAAAGTGTGCTTAATGCCTAATTAATCTTGATCACATTGATTAGGATGTTTAGAATTTCTTGTTCACAACATGTTCGATGAAATTCCAGTATCTAGCTTTGTTAGGACTTTCACATTCTAGCGCATGAAAATGTATGTCTAGAGTGATTTTTGCTATTTGGAACCTGTTTGAATGCTCGTTTGATTTTAATTCACAAATGATGATTTGTTCTTGAGTTAAGATTAAGTGAAGAATTGGTATTAAGAGATTAAGCTGATTTACTTGGTGTGTTCCTTGCTAGGAGATTAGCTTTTAGAAGTCTAAATTAGGATTCCTTGATCATCCCGAGTCACCTGTCCGTTGACCTTAACCCTTGGGCCTTATTCTTGTCATTGATTGAATCACTTGTTTATTTTCTTTTGTTTACTTCGGTTTGATTTGTTTTCGTTAAGATTGTTAGAAACTAAAACCAAATTGTTTGGTTTGACTCTGAAGGTTTAGTGCTTGCTTATTGGTTTTATCCGTCCCAAAAAGGTTTGATACCTCAAAGCTACATCGATAAGCTTGAGGAATTGGTACCTCAAAGGATTGCAAAATCCTAGTTATCAACCGGCCAACAATCAAACAAGAACATGACCGATCGAACCCGAGCAGTCATACGAGAAGAGTTTGTCACAATACGAAAGCCAGAGACAATCCGGTTTGAGAAAATCCGGTTTGAGACAAAGTCTCGAACCAAATCATTTTTGACTCCGTTTACCTCGTTTCCACGATACGAGGCTTTTCAACCCGTACCGCTTCCACGAGTTGTGTTCGGTTCGGACGAAACCGTATATCAGGGAATTATTCAGTTTTTAATTACTTGAAAAATATAAATCTTATTCATATCAATATACGGTTCAATACGAATCATTTAATTGGGCCCATAAAATCCGAAATCGAAAGTAAAGTCAAAATGCGTAAACAAACCGATGCGAAGTCTCAATCTGAACCTACTCCAAGTGTCCTATGAGTCCGCCGAGCTACGCCAAACCTGAAAAACATAAAAGAGTCTAATGAGTAATCTAAGATTACCCAGTGAGACGGCTCCCAACTAACGCTGCTAATAATCTAATAATCTCGCCCAAACCCAAAATAACAATCAAGTAAAATAGCCGATCACGTGCTACCAAGACGTGATGAGCTCCACAACACACAAGCATAACAACACAATTATCAACTAAGGGAATCGAGAACATTGCGGCACATGTTCTTGATTAGACTCGATCTATCTATCGCGGCATTACAAAACTCCACACCATCTTGGCCCACTTTGCGAACTCGGTGACTTCCACGGGAACACTTAGCTTCCGCCACGGTAGCTAAAACCTCCCACGACTCTTAGACGATAACACGAAGTCCAACGGCTAGGACACCGTTCTCCGTCCATCGATACGCGGTGACTTAGGCTACCCATAGATAACCCAAGCTTCCATGCAGTCCGGCCCTAGGAAGCGACCCCGTATTCTCCGGACCACACACCTACCGGCGTCACTCAGTAGGTTAACACAATAACCAGCACCACTGCCCGAAGGCACGTGTCCGATCAGGTAACTACCCGAGGATCCAATCGGGTCGGAAGTACCGGAACGCAATCTCTAGACTTGCGGGATCTAATGTGCCCTATAGAGTCCTAATAATAGTAATTTGAACAAGTAGACTCACTGAGACTCTATCACGCAATACCAACAAGGTCAACTATAACTACTATCACAATCCCCAGTCAATCCTGTCACGCAGGTCCTCCACATCACCCTAAACTTACTCGGTCCCGCACCAGAGTAAGTATCTACCAGTACAGTCTACTCGGCCCAACACCGAAGTAGATACACAAACACACAAACAATCAACAGTCTACTCGGCCCAACACCGAGGTAGATACACAATCAACAGTCTACTCGGCCCAACACCGAAGTAGATACACAAACACACAATCACAACACCACACAAACAATTATTTAGGTTTATTAGTCTTTTAACTTTTTCTTAACCTTTACTCATTCAATCCTTAACCTTTACTCATTCAATCCGCTACCTTGGGATTAGTGGATTACTAATCCCGTAGACGGCCCATCAATCACACCACTTCTTTACTTATCACTTCCTAAGTATCTTTTAATACGTCCTCGATCTGTCGGTTTAGAGTTAGTGAGATTACTAACTCCCCGACATCTCATTATTCATTAACTTTCATTCATTAATCCAACCCGTTATTATATTCTAAGTGTGTTATGTTATTTAACCGTATTTTAATTAACTCATAATTTCCCGTTTATAGATTCCTTTCGATACGTTCTTAAATACTTATATATGCATATACATACTAGCATGTCGTTCTATATGTATGCATCACCCAATCAAGCAATCAACAAACTATCAATCAATTAATGCAACACCCAATCAAGCAATTAACGAACTATCAACGATTATGGATATAAGCTAACTAGCATGCATCCCTTAACCTAATAATTTAATTAATTAACCGCGTTATTAATCAACCTAGCCGTTCTAATCAATTCAATCAATCGGGTATGCAACTTAAACTACGGCTCATCAATTACGGATCTATATGATCTTAACTAAATGCAACACACAATTAGCCGACTCACAGTGTTATGATGACGATAGACGGACGGATTGACGGACTAGCGGAACAACGAGACCCGGCACGAAACCGATGCTAACCCAAACCTTCCCTGAACCTCTGTTGCTTTGACCCGACCTTGACCCGCACTTGACCGTACCGTTGACCTTGGTGACTCCGATCGAGACTCCGGACCATCCTCATCTTCTCTCTCCCATTTCTCTATCTCTCTCTCTCTTCCGGTTCTTTCTCTCTCTCCTCCGGTTCTACTCCATCTTTCTCTCCTCTTCTTCTCTCCCTCTTCTTCTTCTTCTAGCTTCATCTTCATCTTCTCTCTCTCTCCTTCATGCTTCTTCTTCTTCTTCAAGCTTCATCTTCTCTCTCTCTATCCTTCACGCTTCTTCAAGCTTATTCTTCTTCCTCCCTCCGGTCTTCTTCTTCTTCTTCTTCTTCTTCTTCTTCTTCTTCTTCTTCTCCTCCTTCTTCTTCCTCCATTCTTCCTCTCTTCCTTCTCTCTTCTTTCTCTTCTCTTCTTCTCTCGTTTAATGATGTAAAATGAAGAAGATGTAGTCTCCTTAAATAGGGAAACATGGTTCATAAGATAGTGAAAAATGTCACTCATCACCTCCTTTTGTTGCCACGATTCTAAGAGCAAGATTCAATGCACTCTTTGTGTTCTTCTTTTAGTTGGCCACGTAAGGAGATTCCAAGCCAAACCCATACATTGCATCTCTTCTCCTCTCTTGACACGTTTCATGTCACAAACTAATAAGAGATTAAATGTTTCTAGTTCACTTCCTCTTAGACCACGTAACTCATCAAGCAAGGGGAGATTCATTGTACCTCTTCTACCCATTCTCCTTTTGACACCTAATAGATACATGCTCAAATGTACATTCATCTTTCCTTCTCCATTGGCCACGACACCTCCTCTTTCTTGCATGAAGTTCCATGACATTATGCCAAAAACAAGCTATAATTCATTGTATGATCTCCTTTTTATTTTCTTTGACATGTTGGCTTCAAGGAAGAATATATTGAATTTAAACACATGGCTTCATCCTCCTCTTTCCACGTCAACATTCTCTAAATTCAGTGCATTTTATTGCTATCTCCCTCTCAGACACGTTCACTCTCAGCAAATCAGCAGGGTTTTTTTCCGAACAATCCGACGTACCGATGTTACTATTTTCGTGTTTAATATTTTAGAAACTCTTTAGCTGCTTCTATAAATCCACCAAGCCTTATTTTCAGATTCTATATTATCTTAGATGAATTTATCAATTTGAATCACTCCATTTGGACACCCGTAGCTCCGGTTATGGATTTTACAAATTGTTTTGGTTTGGTCGGTTTCCATTCCCGACAAACCGTTAAGATAATTAAAACTCTGTAGCCTCTGAAATAAATCCTCCAAGATTCTTTTTAAAATACTATACTCTTTTAGATGAATTTAGAAATTCGTTTCACCTCCATCGGGCACCCGTAGCTCTCGTTATGAATTTTACGAGTTTTGTCGGTTCTATCGGTTTCCTTTCCCGATAGTCCGAAAAACAAGTTTAGTCTCCGTATCTTCCATGTCTGGTCTTCTAAATGTTCTTTATGACCAAAAAGAAGAACATTTTGCCCGTCGCCACTTCCAGCTCGCATTTTGGTAAAATTACCAAAATGCCACTCATCTCTTGGAATTTACAAAAATTCCCCTCGTTGACTTCCCGTTGACCATTTCTTGATAGAGGGTATTACATCCAGGGTATGACGGTGAAGTTTGAGGGTTAGGGTGTTGATGACGGATGTCTTGTTGTGTTTCTGTTTCCTCTATGTATTAAAACCTCAAAACGTGTGTTATGTCGTTTTGTATATGTATATATATGTGATGCAGAATGTTCAACTTATCATTATGTCTTGCGTAGTAGTTGTTTGCATGCGTGTAATAGTTTTGGGATGCAAACGAATTACCATGTGAAGTCTGATGATGAGCGGAACTGACAACTGTTCATTATAACCTAAACCCAGACTGACGACATATTCGGGGCGATCTGGTGATTGCGTGGTTGTGTGTGGTAATTGCTTGCTTTTGTATTTATTGCTTGCGTGCTTTATCTAATTCTTGTGTGGTGCACTGGATAATTAGGGTTGTGTTTCGTTCGTTGGTGTAGCGCTGTTATAGTGCTGGTTTTCTTTTATGGCATTCATAGCATTTGAGGATTGTTGATGGTAGTGGTGAGCCATTCGATTGATAGTTGAGTTTTGTTGGCTTGAGTAGTTTAATTTTATCGCAATCGTTAAGTTGTTAGAAATAAAAGTGTTAGAACCTTTTCATTAAGGCTTTGAGCTAACTCTAGAATGGTTGTATTCGACCATTGATTCACGAGAGAGCAGAATTATAGAATATCGTTACTTAATCATGGGTAACCGTTGGGTATATGATTAACTAACTATATCTCTATGAGGAAGTGATATCGAGGGATGGATTGGGTTGAATTTCACCACTCCAGTGAAAGTTTTTGTGTTGAATGTAGGACGAAATGGACGATGCGATACGAATACGAGACAGAACCCGAACCCGAAAGCAAGATGGAGTGTAAAGGAGCCGAGAGACAAGTTGACCCGGGAAGTGAAGCAGTTGGTATGGATCGTCAGTGGGAAATGTATCAGTGCAGGGCAACTGGAAGAACGAAGTTGTTGGTATGATGAGTTAGCGAAAAGATTTGAAGGAACGTCAGTGACAGTGTGGAAACCAGAGTGAAGCAATCAGTGTGAATGGAACCCAGGTTTAGCCAAGTCGAATGCAGGAAAAAAAAATAAAAATAAAAAAATCACGGGTATTGTTCGGGAAGGAAGAGGCCGTATCGGAAACAGAGTGGAGGTATCAGTACGGATGGAATTGGGAGTCATAAGAGCATCAGGAAGGGAATACAGATTCTTGAAGAGTGTCTCGGGGAGACAAACCAATATCGGGAAGGACATGGAAGTCGAAGCAAAGTGGGGAAGTCAGAAGTGAGAATCAGAGCAAAGTAAACATTTGTGGAAGATCGAGGTTCAAGGAAGGTCAGTTAAAGAAAGTAGTGACACAGTGAAGCGGGACCAGAAATCGAGAAACGAAGCTACAGTTAAGTGGGAAGAATAACGAGACATTGGTTTATAAGAAAGGAGCTGTAAAAGGACGTGGTAAAGTAACGTGCGGAAGTTTGGTGCCGATTCGAAGTCTGTTAGTGACGGAGAATTCGGGGACCAAATTCCTGTAAGTGGGGAAGAATGTAATACCCGGTATTCAAAAATATGGTCAACGGGCAGAAGAAAAGTCAACAGGGGCAAACATGTAATTTTCCCAAACCCAGGGGCAAAATGGTCATTTTGCCAAAGTTCGAGATGGAAGCCGAGACGGGCCAAATTTTCTTATTTTAAAACATAAAGAACATTTACAAGTTCAGAATTGGAAGAAACGTAGCATAAAGGTGTTTTTTGGCTTGTCGGGAATGGAAACCGATTAAACCGAGAAAACTTCGGAAATTCATAACCGGAGCTAGGAAATTCCAAATGAGGTGATTCAAGTTGCTAAATTCATAAATAAAACACAAAATCAGGGAGAATCAGTTTATGGAAGTTTTGGGATTTATGAGAATCATTTGGTATTTTCTAAAACAATATTCGCGCAATCAAGGAAACCGAGAAGAAATGGCAAGAAAGGTGTACAATTGAATTGGGCCGGTTTTGGGCTAGATTTTGTGGATCAGGAGAAGCACCAGAGACAGGGGTCTCACCTCTAGGTCGCCAGCCACTCCCATGTGAGGTGTCAAGCCCATACTTGATGCATGAATCTTGTTGCATGCACAAAAATACCAAGCCAAATTCATTTCACTCACTCTTACTCTCTCTCTAGCCTCACCCACGACCAAAAGTTCTCTCTTCTCTCTAGATTCATGCAAGAAACCCAGAAAATTCATATGAATCTTCAAAGAAACTCAAGAACATTCAAAGTATTCTTGAGTGTTCATAATACCTTCTCACACTAAAAATCCCATAACTCTTTCAATATAAACCCAAATCCACTTCTGCAAGCCCAGTAGCTTCCTCTCTCCCTCCTCTACAACCGCCAGCCAGCCAGCCATGACCGCCATCGCCGGAACTTGCCGAAAACTGGCCGGAGAGCTGCCACGGTTAGGGTTTTGGCAGATCTCTCTCTTCCTTCATCAGATATGACGTTTTGAAGCCATGGATGGATAAATCTCCTCTTTCCGATCATTTTGATGGGTGGATCGTTGTCTGAGTCACCGGAAAAAGGGGTGAATCGGCCGGTCAACGTCGGATCACCGTCGGTCAACGCTAGAAAAGTCGCCGGAATCCTTCCTCCACCGTCTCTCTCTTCCGCCGGTTCACTGGTGTTGGTTTAGCATTGGTTTGGTTCAAGATTGAAGTTGGGTTGGTTTGATTTGAGTCGGTTTAGGTTAACCGGTCAACCCGGTCAACGGTTGACTCAAAACCGGTTTAACCTAACCGGTTAAATTGGAAACCGGTTTAGAAGGTCGGTTTGATTGCATCGGTTCAGTTGGGTCAGAATGGTCAAACGGTTCAAGATTGGTCAAAGTCAAAGTCAATGGTCAAAGTCAAAGTCAACGGTTTTGTGTACGGTTCGTGTACGGGTGTTCGAGAAGCTTTGGAGTTCATGTTCGAGAGGTTCGGGTTTAGTTCGGGGTCTCGGGGAGTTGTATCTGCATCCGTGCCATTCTTTCCGACCTAAATCACTGTGAGTCGGCTCAAACACCATAGTTAGATGCATGTAGATCGAGAAATGGTAAACCGTAGAATTAAGATTGCATACCCGGATGTGATTGATTGTGTTTGAGAACTGAATGGTTGGATTAACGATAAACCGGTTAGGGTTCAAGACGCATGTTAGGATTATGAGAATTAAACGGATTAAACATGTTGTGTGCCGTTAGGTTGATAGTAACGTTGTGTGATGCATACATATAGTCGTTGCATGTTAGGGCCGTATATGCATATATACGTATGTAAAGAACGGTATTGAATGAATCTAAGTACGGGAATTAAGACGAGTTAAAATATGGAATTAAACCTAACGAACGTATAGCATATGGAATGTGATCGGGATGAGTAAGAAATGAATTAAGTTAATGAAAGATGAGACGTCGGGGAGTTTAATAAGCTACTAGCTCTAAACTGACGGATCGGGGATTTGATAAAAGATACTTAGGAAAGGTTAAGAAAAGTGAAGTGTTGTGATTAGTGAGCCATCTACGGATTAGCAATCCACTAATCCAAGGTAGCGGACGTGAATTGGTTACAAGGCGTTAGAAACCCTAATAGGCCTAATTGTGTGGTGATTGTGTGATTGTGTTGTTGTGTGGTTGTTGTTGAGCTTTCTGTGCAGGCTTGTTAGATCTTCTCGGTGTTGGGCCGAGCGATCCGTGTGGATACTTAACTTGGTCACGGGACCGGTTAAGTCGTGGTTGCTGACTCAGTACGGTTCCGAGTCAGAATGGTGGTGTTAGTGTGTGTGAGTAGACTTGCGGGATACGGTGTTGATATGGTTGTTGATTAGTGATTGAGATTGATTGTTAGAGTCCAAGCGAGTCTGCGTGTTTAAATTTTTGCACTAGGACTCTAGGGCGCGTTAGATCCCGCAAGTCTAGTTGTTTGGATATGTTCCGGTACTTCCGACCCGATTGGATCCTCGGGTAGTTGCCTAATCTGATCATGGTGATTCCGGTTATGGTGTTAACCTACTGAGTGACGCCGGTAGGTGTGTAGTCCGGAGAATACGGGGTCGCGTTCTAGGGCCGGACTGCATGGAAGCTTGGGTTGCCGGGGGTAACTTGAGTCACCGCGTATCGATGGACGGAGAATGGTGTCCTAGCCGTTGGACTTCGTTTTTACGTCTAGGAGTCGGGGGTTAGTTACCATGTCGGTAATGGTGGAAACCCGTGGAAGTTACCGAGATCGTAGGGGCCCAGTGTTGTGATAGGTGTAGTTGGTCTTGCGCGGTAGATAGATCGAGTCTCAATCGAGAGCATGTGCCGCAGTGCTCCCGATTTCCTTTAATCGCCTTCTCTTTCTTTTGGCAATTGATTGTGTGTGGGCTCGACAAGACGTGGTAGTGCATGGTCGGCTATTTGTTCTGATTGGTTGTTATTTTGGGGTTTTCGGACGGAATCTATAGACGTTAGATAGATTAGCAGCCGTAGTGGGGAGCCGGCTCCCTGGGTGATCTTAGATCACTCATTAGACTCTTTTTGTGTTTTTCAGGTTTAGCGGCGACGGACGCGGGAAGTCCTCGTGTAGTTTCGGGATTGCTTGTGGCGGGGTTTTGATTCGATGATATTGGGTTTTCTCTCGGTTCGGCTTTGGCGCCATTTCTGTATTGAGATTTGCGTGGTGTTCTGTTGATTGGCAAATTGTTTGTAAAATGATTATTAAACGTTGTGCTTAACATTTGATTACTCAGAAATGAATATGCTTTCCTGATATTGTGTTTAGTCCGAACCGACACAACTCACGGAAGTAGTGCAAGGTGTAAAACTTGTACTATGTAAGTGAGGATAGCGGGGTCAAGGACGGGTTAGTGCGAGCCTTTGTCTCAAACCGATCTGTCTCTGACTTCGTCATGCGGTGAATCTTTCCTGTTTGACTTGCTCGGGTTCGATCGGTCATGTTCTTGTTTGATTGTTGGCCGGTCAGCTCGACGGTCTGCGGACAATGGGAAAGGGGCGTTACAGGGAGTGATGGATTTGTGGAAAGGAAGGACATTTCAAGAAATACTGTCCTGAAAGGAAGAATAGGAAACAAAATGAGTCTGCTAATCTCGTGCAAAAAGAAGAACTGCCTATGATCTTAACCACAATATCCAAGATCCTATGAAGGAATGGGTTTGGATTTTGGGTGTACTTTCCACATTACACCAGAAAGAGATGCATTATTTGACTTCAAAGAGTTCGATGGAGGAAAGGTAATAATGGGTAATAACAATCATTGTGAAGTCAATGGAATGAGAAAGATAAATATCATAAATTCTGATGGAGCTACTGTGATTTAAGTGAAGTGAGATATATGTCATACATGAGCATAAATCTCATCTCTTATGGTCTGTGGAGAAAAATGGTTGCAAGTATGAAGGTAGCGACTTCATTGTGACATTTTTTAAGGATGGCTGCAAATTAATATCCGGAAAATATCAGGATGGCTTGTACTATTTGCAAGGAAAGGTTGTCAAAGGACATGAATCTTCTGTTCATGGAAGGTTATTTAATATCCGGAAAATTTGACAAAACGATGGCATGCGAGATTAGGAGAGATGAGTTTAAAGAACATGAATCTTCTGTTCATGGAAGGTTATTTAAGCTCAAAAGAAGTTCATACACTTGACTTCTGTGAAGAGTGTGTATTTGGTAAAGCTCACAAACAAAGCTTTCCAGAAGGGAAACACACGTCTAAGCATCGATTGGAATACGTTCACAGTGATTTGTGGGGTGCAGTGGGAAATGAACCAAGTCTATTTGGATGCAAATAGTTTCTTACTTTCATTGATGACTTCTCAAGGAAAGTCTGGATAAGATTCTTAAAAAGCAAAGATGTGTTTGAGAATTTTTCCGAGAGGAAATAGTCGGTGGAAAATCAAACAGGAAAGAAGATTAAGTGTTTAAGGACATATAATTGATTAGAATTCTAAATGGATAAGCTATGTCAAGATTCAGGGATTAAACGCCATAAAACTTTCACTTACACTCTGCAACAAAACAATGTAGGTGAAAGATGAATCGAACAATATATAACAAGATTATATGCATGTTAGCAGAATCAGGATTGGAGAAGAAGTTCTAGGCTGAAGTGGCTAATACTATAGTATACTCAATAAATCGATCTCCTATTGCGGCACTAAAGTTCAAAATACCAGAAGAAGTGTGGTCCAAAACAAAGGTAGATTACAATTATCTTAGGCGGTTTGGTTGTGTTGCGTATGTGCACAAAACGCAAGACAAGATGAGCCTAACAGCTGTTAAAGGAATCTTCATGAGATGTCATCCAGGAGTCAAAGGGTACCAATTTTGGATTTAGGAGGATGGAAAATGCACAAATAGTAGAAATGTTGTGTTTGATAAAGATAAATTGTTTAAAGACCATGATCATAAGAATGAAACCAAAACGAAGAAGTGAAGAAGGTGACATTCAGTACTGATCTAATTCAAGGACCAACACCAAATGAACCAACAAGTGAAACTACTAATCAAGGTGGAGTTAACTTGGAAGGTTCAGGTTCTTCTGATCTAGGTGGAGCAGATTCAGATTCGGAAAGTTCAGAAACATCAACCGATTATGAGAGTGAAGAAGAATCCAAAGAAGAACCATAGGATTCACAAACTTATTTGAACTTAGATGAGTATATACTGACAAGGGACATAGTAAGGAGAAAGATCAAACTGCTGTCAAGGTATGCAGATGGCGCCTCTATTAGCTTATGCTCTATATAGTGCATAAAGCGTTGAGCTAGATGAGCCTAAGACTGTGCAGAAGCAAAACGATGTAAAGACTGGAAGGAGTGGAAACATGCTATGGAGGAAGAAAAGCTATCTCTAGATAAGAATGAAACTATGTAAAATGGTTTCAAGGCCACCAAAGCAAAGAATCATTGGTTGTAAATGGATATTTAAGCTGAAGGAAGGTATCATGGAGTAGAACAACCTAGATACAAGGCTCGGTTTGTAGCCAAGGGATTTACACAAGTAAAAGTAATTAAAACAAATGCATCCAACCAAAAGTAAGCAGTTGATATGATTAACTATCAACTGCTAGAGTCCATTCATTGAAGATCGGCACGCTCGAATCTTGAAGTGAGAATTCATCCACTTTTACAAAGAAGTAACTCCTTTACCAATCGCGGACTTTCCTAGGTTTTTCACCCGGTATTAGTCCAAATTTTGGACTCAGGTTTACCGATATCCAAGCCCTCGCCGAGTTAATGTTCAACTTACTGAAACCCTAGAAAAGATCGGTCGTTCAAGAACTTCGTCGAGCTTCAGGAGACCGTTCAAATTCAGAATGGTAGCAGTATTGAGCTGCGTAAAGAAAATCTTGTAGCTCGCACAGTAGTCAACCAATGGCTGCGGCAGCAGAAATTGAAGATTAGCTAAACAAAAAGGATTCATAGAGCCATGCATAACATGTGGGAGCATGCCACAGATGCTGGGAAGAAGTAGGGAGAACGAATGTGATTTTCACACCCAAGTAAAGTTTTTAGGGCATATAAAGACTCCCGTCAGAGAAGGTCGACACCACGCCAAAATAATTGTCAGCGTCGATAACACAAGGGAGGATCTCTTCCTTTCCTTTGGCTTTCTGAGAAGCTTGGCTAGAGTTTGAAATCCTTCGATTGAGCAGAACATGATCATTGGAGTGCGACTGTTGCTGGTCAACGACATCTTTACGACGAGACTCAGCTTGACGCCAAGCTAATCTTATCGTGGAACCATGACTTGTAACAGCCGAACTATTTGTTGAAGGAGAAAAAGGGACACTTTCATCCTTTTAAGGGCGACCACTGTCGAGACTAGCAGAGGACTCGCTCGATTCGGCTCAAACATGACGTGTTATGACGTTCGGAAAAGAAGGAAGAAGGTCGTCATGTATGAGAAATAAATAAGGGCACATGAATTAAAATAGTGAAGCCGGAAGAAAAGGAGAGAGGGATTACCTGAATTTCTATTTCTAATAAGAAATGGTAAAAGTGAGAAGAAGATGGGAGTATTTATAGAGGCGAACAGACGACAATCTTCCAAGGACGCAATTTTACCTTCCAACAGACGTGACTTTGTGAGTTCATGCCACACGTGTCCGATCTTTATGGTTAAATGTTAAATATAGGAAGAACGCTCGTCAAATTCAATGTGTCGGAGGCCACATGTCAAAAACAGCAACGATAATAAAGGGGATTAAAAGCAAAGAGTTAATTCGTGACGATTCATCTGTCACTCCGAGCAACTTTCAACTTGCAATCCGTCGAGCAAATCGTTGACTTATCATGCCGAACGGGAGCTCATTGTTGGAGGTGGGGTTTTCCCTCTTATAGCCTGACCCAACAACAGATCGGCCCACCAAGCCAAGAGCCTAATAACAAGAGTGTGGCCCATCACGACGAAGCCTGCTTAGGAAGCCCTCGGTGACCTGCAAAAGGAAAATCTAATCAATATAATTGAGAAGTGATGTGAGAGAAACTATCATCACTCCTCCAATCAAAACATCTAATGAAGCTGACGTGGCACAAATTTTAGTGACTATTCTCAAAAACAATTTGGTGACTATCCCGTGAAAAATTTTCATCTCTCTCCTATCGAAAATATCCAAAAACTCTCCTCCCATTAACTACGACCTCCTTCTCTCATCGTGATATATGGGATTTGGGTCAAAATTGCCGATTGATCTTCAAATCTGACAAAATCCAGATGCCGAATTAGGTGTCGACGTTGTCATTAAGGTTTGTATTCAACCACCTCCTCTATTTTCTTCATGAATGTTCATAACCCTAATCCCTCTTTTCTTTTTTGCAGTTTACAAACCGCTGAAGAATACCCTAATCCCAGCTCTCGATCTCTGCCGTCGTGTTTCTACCTATCATCTCTCCCATACTATGGATCTGCGGTTTATTTTGGGAAGCAGTTATATCAAATCGAAGATTCTGGATAACCTAGATCCGATGGAGATCCGATGTTGTTACGAAACATCTAAGGTGGCTATAGAGATTATGAATCGTGCGGTTGCAATCCGATTAATGGATTCCATCTCCAAGGCAATATAGATGGATGGTTTCGGGGAAATCATTTTAGGTATATCACTCTTCCAAGCTCTATCTCTTCCTCTCTTAATCCCATAAACTCCTCATTCCATTCCATTTTTTATGCTTCAGGCAAGAACCTTCTCATTGGTGCTAATTTCGCTTCTGCAGCTTCAGGTTATGATGACAAAGCAGCTCTTATCAATGTGAGTGACTGTTCTTTCTCATCTGGTACATTTCTTCTTTGATCTGTCTTTTTGATTTTGTGTTCTTTTTCTTGGCAGCACGCGATTCCTTTGTGTCAGCAAGTTGAGTATTTCAAGGAATACAAGAGCAAGCTCATAAAAGTTGCAGGAAGAAAAATCTGATTCGATCATAAAGGGAGCAATCTATCTCTTAAGTGCAGGAAGCAGTGACTTTGTTCAAAATTACTATGTGAATCCTCTTCTCTACAAAGTATACACTCCTTATCAGTACGGAACTATGCTTATCGATAACTTCTCCACATTTATCAAGGTAACATTTTACTCTCTCTTTTCTTCTTCTTTCATTCTCCTTTTGATTATCCTCTGTTTTCAATTGCAAAGAGGAGATTGTGACTCTTTGTGGATGCAGCAAGTGTATGAGGTTGGAGCAAGGAAGATCGGTGTGACTTCTCTGCCTCCAACAGGATGTCTTTTAGCTGCAAGAACCCCTTCTCGGTTTCCATGAAAACGGTTGTGTTTCAAGACTCAACTCAGATGCTCAGCAGTTCAACAAGAACCTTAACGCAGCTGCTTCAAAGCTTCAGAATCAATACTCTGGTCTGAAGATTGTTGTCTTTGACATATTCAATCCACATTTACTCTCCAACGAATGATCCCAACTCAGGTAATGGATACAATCATGCATATATCTAGGATTAATAATGGTCATGCGTTGATACAAATATTGAACTATATCATATGTTCCACCATTTTTTATGCTTCAGACAAGAACCTTCTCATTGGTGCTAATTTCGCTTCTGCAACTTCAGGTTACGATGACAAAGCCGCTCTTATCAATGTGAGTGACTGTTCTTTCTTTATTGAGTACATGCTTCTGAAAAGGATTTCAGTACTCGGGTTACTAATCAAGAACTCGGCTCTTATAGATAGGTGGATGTTCAAGTTACAAAGACCTCTCCTGATCATGTAGTATATGTGACCAGAGAGGGCATTCCTATAACCATGGATGAGGCTTTCTCAGTTAGACATGATATGCAGTCTAACGATGGCAATTTGACATCAGAAAGCAATGGAGTCCATGCCTCTGAAAGCAGTAGCGATCTTACATGTACATCAGAAGGCAAAGGATAAGACTATACTATTGTAAGTATTCTAATCCAGTCTCCAGTAGTACGCTGTTTCTATTTCTTCAGCGCAGTTTTATGTTTGAGAATTGGCTGATAATTCACTGTTTCAACAGGGATGCTAAACTTGAGAAGAAACCTGATCCTATTATTGTGAAGCCTCCAAATGCTATTCCATTTTCTGACGAGTGGTTAGCTGTTATAAACTAATATATATTTCCCAAAGATATGAATGAAACCATGATGCTAAAGTCAAGATCCACTTGCGGTTATTGCATATATATGAAATAGAATTATTTGGCAATGCCTCAGCGGATATCTTCTGTCAAATATGCAGGAAATCTTAACACTGAAAAGTGGACGTGTACAACATTCACCAACCGAAAAATCTGGTCTTGAACCGGGTCCATGGTGTTCGGTTCGGTTTCGGTTCGGTTTCGGTTCGTTCTTTCAGTTTTCAATTCGGTTTGGATAGTAAATTTGAAAACCTGTAAATACCGGAAGCAGATAAAACCTACATGTGACATCGAGCAACATAACAGTTTAGATGTGCATCCAATAATAATATTGTATAGTGCAAAGTAACTTTGCACGATATATTTCTTTATTAAAAATATACTATTTCTTTTTTTATAATCATTAGTTTTTGGTTTGAAATTTGAAACATATTATCTATATATGTCTGATGATCTTATTGATCTGAAAATGGTAAGACATTTATTATATAGTATCTTAGATAACATAAAAACATATGATAATAAATTTCATCGAAACGTGGCTGACGGTTCTTTTATTCAATATACTTTTTCATATTGATCCGCAAATCATTTCCAGCAAGCCTTTTTCTCATCTTGAACTGAATCGTGTATTTAAACCAACAAAAATAGTAACTATACTGTTCAACCGTATACGTAATCGCCGTTGTTTTCTACTTAATATAAAATTTTGATATGATGTATTATTCTATTCGAAAAAAGAAAGAGAAAGATATTAATGAAATCATATATAATATATGTCTCACGTATCTTTATAATGTAATGCAAAAAAAAAAATTATAATGTGTAGTGTTTTTCAATATTATTATTTTATGTGAAATTTCTTGAACTATATAAATTTCTCCAAAATTAAAAATGTTAACAAAACTTACTCTGCTTCTATAAATAACTATTTTAAAATTTGAAGAAAACAAAATTAAAATTATAGAAAATGTACTCGACTGTTCAACAAGATAATTAATGGATTATATTTTTCTTTCTAATGTTATTTTAGCTTATTTTATATATTCATAATTAGTTATATTTTTGAGTATAGATGTTGATTCAAATATAGTAGTACTATTAATACATTTTTTATGAAAAATATAATGTTAGTAATGTTATTTTCTTAAAATGTTCTGCTCTGACATTGACATATAAACTACCAATGTGAACGTTTAATTTTAGAAATGAAACCACGACAAACTCTACTCCAATCATTTTTTCGATGATTAAGAGATTTTAATATATAAGTATGTATGTTTCTTTAAAACGGATCTATACCAAAACTATATTAAGAAGAGAAGACTCTTCCCAAGTAATTTCGTATTTAACCCAAAAAAATATTAATTAAAAATAGTAATTATATTCTTCAACCATTTTTTAAGCTAGCTCTAACACATATTTCGTTATCAAGTGATAGCCAACGTCAAATACATAAACATTAGTTCGTGCAACGCACGGACCAGAATACTAGTATATTATAAGTTAATATCCAAAAATGAAGAAGATTAGACAAATCTCCAAAAATGAAGGAACATATAATAGTATCCGGATTTAACATTATATGTATCAAAAGAGAATATAATATTTTAACATAATTTTCATGATATAAATATACTTTCTCTGCGTATGAAATGTCTTATATGGTACTACATTAAATTCTAGAGCAAATAAATTGTTAACAGATTTCTAACTGTAAGCTAATAAAATGACAACCTTTTCCAGTCATTTTGTTATTGTCTTATTATCCTTCACAAAGATTAAGTATACAATTAATCAAGTTTTGATTATCCTTCATCTTTACGAAATACTCATAACCAAAACTTGACTAATGTATACTTAATTTTTGTGAAGATTTACCTTCAACAATATGATATCCCACTTAAGTTCCCTATAATTTGTATGTATATATTTTTCAGAAACATATTCACTGCATATGCATATAAAATCCGTATAAACGTCCATATATACACTGGCCAATCGTTCGTTTAGGGCCTACCAACACTGGTTTAGATGTTAGAAACTAAAAAGCAAAACTTCAAATGCCGTGTGGGTTGTCTCTGCAAATTTTCTAGAAGACGAGGTATTGACTTTGAAAAAACACTAAAAGCTGGTAAAATGATCAAAGTGACCAACTCCGCCAATAATATAGATGTAAAGGATATTTCATATCTCCAATTCTATACGTGATTGATTCTTGTAATTATGTATTCAATATTCTCTCATTTATTAGGCTCTCTGTATTAGGAAAGATCTTATGTATATATCTCTTATACATGTATTCTTTATAATCAAGAATCTTATTCTACATGGTATCAGAGCTTTGGATACCCTAAAAATTTTCTATTCTCAAACAAAATTCCTTTTCTCTTCACCCTCAACCCACGATGAACAACAACAACGTTAACAGTGAAGTTCTCCATGTTGACAACCATACCATGTTCAACATAAACACCAATAACTTCACCAAGCTGACTTCCACCAATTACCTTATGTGGAGTCTGCAACTACACTCTCTCCTCGACGGCTATGACCTAGCCGGTCATGTCGACGGAAGAAAACTTGCACCAGCTGCAACGGTCATGACAGATAACTTGGCGGTCCCGAATCCAGACTTCTCGATTTGGAAAAGACAAGACAAACTGATTTTCAGTGCATTGTTGGGGGCAATTTCAACGCATGTCCAGCCTCTCGTCTCCCGCTGCACCACGTCCGCAGAAATCTGGACAACTCTTGCCTCAACCTACGCTAAACCAACTCGAGGTCACATCCAGCAAGTGAAAGCTAAACTCAAGCAATGGACAAAAGGTACTAAAACTATTGATGAATATATGCAAGGGCTTACAACTCGGATGGATCAGGTAGCCATTCTTGGCAAACCAATGGATCACGAAGATCAGATAGAGATGGTGCTAGCTGGTCTCTCGGATGACTACAAGTCTCTCATCGAGCAGATTGAAGCCCGCGACAAAGCACCCACGCTCACCGAGCTTCACAAAAAGCTCATCAACCTGGAAAACAAGCTATCGCTCTCTGCTCCTTTGTCCTCTGTCCCAGTCACGGCAATCTGGCACAGAACAGGAACCACAACAACAATCGCCAGTCATATCGTCAACACAACTCAAACTCAAAAACGTGGCAGAACTCAACCTCACATGACAAGCAAGGCCAGAAGCAATCGCACCCTTACCTCGGTCGCTGTCAAATCTGTAGTGTTGCAGGTCACAGTGCGCGCAAGTGCCCTCAGCTGCAGTCGTACAATGCTTTCAATCAGTACCGTCAGCAACATTCTCCGTTCACGCCATGGCAACCACGAGCACATTTTGCTCTCAGACCTGACTACTCACCAGACAACTGGCTTGTTGAGAGCAGTGTTATGCACCACATGACACATGATCTGGCGAACATGTCTCTGCACCAACCATACACAGGCGGCAATGAGGTTCTCATAGGTGATGGATCTCCCCTCACCATTGCTCAAACTGGTTCCACTTCTTTACCATCTACATCTCGTCCTCTTCATCTCAATAAAATTATTTATGTCCCAGATATCAAAAAGAATTTGATCTCGGTTTACCGACTTTGCAACACTAATGGTGTATCTGTTGAATTGTTCCCTGCTCATTTTTAGGTGAAGGTTCTTCACACGGGGGTTCCTCTGCTCCAAGGTCGAACCAAGAATGAGCTCAACGAATGTTCGGTCTTCTCATCTCCACCAACTACCATGTATGTGTTTCCAACATCAAAAACTTCACTGCCATCTTGGCATGGAAGACTCGGTCACCCTTCTTCATCTCTTTTAAAAATTGTTGTTCCAACCTTCTCTTTACCAGTTTCAAATTCTTCTTCATCAAACCATTGAGTTGTTCTGATTGTCAGTTGAATAAGACTCATAAACTTTTTTCCAAAACCTTTATTATCTCCACACGGCCACTTCAGTATATGTTCACAGACGTCTGGTCTTCACCCATCACCTCAATCGAAAATCACAGATATTATTTTATCTTCGTCGATCACTTTACGACACATGGTTGTACCCACTGAAAACAAAATCTCAAGTGAAAGAAGTATTTGTAGCCTTTAAGGCACTGATCGAGAATCACTTCTCTCAACGGATTGATACTTTGTACTCGGATAATGGCGGAGAGTAGCTCTTCGCAATTTCTTGTCAACATGTGGGATATCACATCTTACAACGCCCCCGCGCACAACCGAGCATAACGGCATCTCTGAAAGGAAGCACATTGATAGGTTCTAAGTTTTCCCTATACTAAACTGCAAGTGAACAGCAATGTCAAAGTAGTATATAGGGTTATCGAATCCACAGGGACACTTGGTCTCAAGAGAATCAAACTGTAGGAATAAATACTAGAAATAAGCAAGTAGTGAATGAAATAGATTGCGGTGCGAGAAAGTAAATCAGTAACAGAGATTGACGGTTGTGAAGCAAGTAATTAAAAGCGTCAAGCCTAGGGTATTCTCAGGAAGTCAGACAAGCAGACAGTTCATTCAGCAAGGATCTAATTAAGAACGGTTCTAGAACTCAAAACACAGATGTAGAATTAACCAAATTCCTTTGCGATAATTCTCTAAGTCTAAGTGCAGCAAACCAAACTTTCGTTTGCGAGAACTAACAGATTAAACTAGCAATAAGTCCAAGTTTGATATGTTCACAATTATCCTAAACCAAACTTCCGTTTGCGCAAAGTTTAATTGCCCAATTTAATTAGTTCAGATTCCTAAACCCCACTTCCGTGACGTATTTAGCAACCTAAGATCTAGATTCTAATTGATCAGGTTAGAACTAGCTTTAAGCACAATTAAATTGAAGAACAGGTATAGTTATGAATCCTTAACTGAATTTGAACAAGTCTAGCAAGTCATGAAATCCTATGTGAGAAACCCTAAACCTAACTATGGATCTACTCAGACATAGATAATGAAAACATAATCATAGAATGAATAAATTGCATAAAAGAATAAGAGTAAAAGGGGTTCGAAATCTTCTCCAAATACAGATGATGTAACAGGTTCAGATCAGCCCCAAAAAGCTCTAAAATCCTCTGCTCTTAATTATCAAAGTGTATGGTAAAAAGTATAAAGTGTATCTAATAAAAACTCTAAAAACTCTATTATATAGGCATAATCTCGGCCAAGGGCTTCTTTGTAAATATCAGGAACTTCTGGATCAAAGTGCAAATTCTTCACTCTTTTAAACCGCCGAGTTTTTGGCCCATCTCGCTGGTGCATCGATCGTTGCTAGAGTGCAACGATCGACACCTTCCTCTGTTTCGGACAGTGAACTCTATCTCTCGGCCAATCACTCCAAAAATCTCCAAAATGCTCCATTATCTCCAATTCAGCTCCAAACCTGATTATACCTGTAAAAGACTCTAAACAAAGACAAAAGACACTAAAACACACTTATATCATGGTCTAAAACTAGTAAAAACCATGATATATCAACTCCCCCACACTTAGCCTTTGCTTGCCCTCAAGCAAAACAGAGAACTAAAACATGGTGAAGAGGTTTGAAAACTCTTCAGAAACTCATTTCATCCTAGAAGCTACAATACTCAGATTCCCCTTAGTAAACCACTGCAAGAATCAATCACAGGATATCAAGACCACAATGTACTTCCCCCACACTTAGCAACTGTCCTAGGTAAACTCCACAATCACATTCAAGCATTCAAATTCTCCCTACTGACTTCTGCAAGTATTTAAGTGCGGTCTCACCTAAGGAGTATCGATCTAAAGGCACATGGATTCTTACCTTATCAGCTCTAGACCACCATACTATCTTTCTCTAGTCCCTTTCTTCTCTTTCCCTTCTTTAACAACTGATTTTTCCCCACTGGGTATCATTTTATTTTTTTTTATCAGTGTTCTTCCCGTTATGGGGTGTACTTTGGACACATTCCATGGATCACATGAGAGATAATAGTGTTTGCTACTATTCCCATGACCACTTCGGAGTTACTAACTCATCCTCAGTTTATTATTTTTTTTTTTTACTTTACAGAAGGGGAGAAGGGGACTAAATAGGACAGGTTTACAGGCTGTGTCAGAACTAACAGGGAATCCGACATAAAGCATACCAAGCCCTTAGGTGAGAAATCTAAGTCAGTATTAAGGTTGAAGTCAGTAAAGGATCCTCTGATACCTGAAGTGATGTGGGTGTTCCCAGTAGGTTGATCTGTGATGGAGTTTTCTAATAGTCATAGATAGATCCTGCAACTTCATCCCAATGGTTACTTAAGTTCCTGCAAGTCTTGTAAATCTTCTCAGAAAATCATAGTTTCTTACTTAAACAGTTTTGACTCAATAAAACAAAAAAATTTTTGAAAAACGGACTGACTCTTAAGAAAACAGAAAGATATAAGTCAGTAGCACCTCCCCCACACTTAAGACACACTGTCCCCAGTAGTGTCCAGCGAAGGATCGGTAAAAAGAAAATAAAAATTGAAAAGGTGGAATTATGTCTGTCGGGTTACCTCTGTCGCTAAGCATCGACCGTTGCACTAAGTGCATCGACCGTTACTTGGCGATTTTCGTGTATAGTCGATCGTTGCTCAGGACCGCAACGATCGCTGCAATGCGATTCCTTTCGTGCTGTGACGATCGATACAGAAGTGCGTCGATCGTTGCACTGCGATTTAACCGAGACCTGCAAACATAAACTCACCAGAAACAAAAACAAACGTAAAATCCTAACAAAAACACCAAAAATGAAAAAGAAAAACACCAGTACCTAATGGTGGGTTGCCTCCCACCCAGCGTTTGTTTGAGGTCAATAGCTTGACCGGACGGTTGAGATCTTTCAAGTAGAGGGTGCAGCATCCAGAGGCAAAATCTGACCTCTTGGAATCTCGGCCTTAGCCCAATAGTGTTTTACCCTCTGCCCATTAACAGCAAACTCATTACCTTCCTTGCCAATTAAAATGACAGCTCCATATGGACGCACTTCTTTTATTGTGTAGGGACCGGACCATCTTGATTTCAGCTTCCCTGGAAACAAATGCAGGCGAGAATTGTACAGAAGTACCTGGTCATTAGGCTCAAACCGTCTAGAAACAATCTTTTTATCATGATAAGCCTTAGTCCTCTCCTTGTACAGCTTTGAGTTCTCATAGGAAAGATGTCTAATCTCATCCAACTCATTGAGCTGTATCAATCTCCTCTCTGCAGCTGGTTTGAGGTCAAAGTTCATCTGTTTTACAGCCCATGCTGCTTTGTGCTCAAGTTCCACTGGCAGATGACATGCTTTCCCATACAGCAAATGGAATGGAGTAGTACCTAATGGTGTTTTAAATGCAGTCCTGTAAGCCCATAAAGCATCATCAAGCTTAGCTGCCCAATCTTTCCTTGTCTTCCCGACTGTCTTCTCCAAGATCTCCTTGATTTGTCTGTTAGAAACCTCTACCTGTCCACTAGTCTGTGGGTGATAAGGAGTAGCAACTCGGTGATGCACTCCATGCTTCTTCAGGAGCTTCTCAAAAACCTTATTAATAAAGTGAGATCCTCCATCACTAATTACTATCTGGGGTACTCCAAATCTAGGGAATATGATAGATTTAAACAGCTTAATGACTACTGAAGAGTCATTGGTTGGACTGGCTATTGCCTCTACCCACTTAGAAACATAATCCACAGCAACTAATATGAATTTATTCCCATAAGATGAGGGAAAGGGACCCATAAAGTCTATGCCCCAGCAATCAAAAACCTCAACCTCAAGAATGAAATTCTGAGGCATCTCATGCTTCCTACTAATTTTTCCTCTTCTCTGGCAGGCATCACAATGAGAAATAAAGGAATGAGTATCAGCGAACATTGTAGGCCACCAGAAACCTGCTTGCAAAACCTTAGACACAGTCTTAAATGTAGCAAAATGTCCTGCATAATCTGAACCGTGACAGTGGAAAAGGATATCTGGAACCTCTGACTCATCAACACATCTTCTATAAAGGCCATCCGAACAATGCTTATAGAGGTAAGGTTCATCCCAATAGTACCTCCTAAGTTCTCTGAAGAACCTCTTCTTTTCATATCCTTTCAGATTATCTGGTTCAGTCTCTGCAGCTAGATAATTGGCTATATCTGCATACCATGGTCGATCATTTGTTGCGACAGCGTAAATCTCGAACTCATGCTTTCCAATCCGCACCATAAACGTTTATGTGTCTGTATCCGCACTGCAACGATCGTCACAATCAGGTGTATCGATCGTTACTGCCCCGATAGATGCATCGATCGACGCTGATGTAGCATCGATCGACGCAACGCGATTAATCCGACAGTTATGCAGATTTCTGTCCAAATCTGTCTCACAGATTGTCCCAACCATATTGACGTTTTCTTCAGGCAAGTAGTCATTAATTGGCACGTCCTCCTCTACTAGCATCCTCGAAAGATGATCAGCAACTCCATTCTCAACCCCTTTTTTGTCTCTCACTTCAATATCAAATTCCTGAAGCAACAAGATCCATCTCAGCAGTCTTGGCTTAGCATCCTTTTTCTGCATCAGATACTTCAGTGCTGAATGATCAGTGTGTACAATCACCTTGGAGCCAACAAGATAAGAGCGAAATTTCTCAAATGCAAAGACAACTGCTAGCAATTCCTTCTCTGTAGTTGCATAGTTTCTTTGTGCATCATCCAGTGTCCTACTGGCATAATAGATAGCATGAAGCTTTCTATCTTTCTTTTGTCCAAGAACAGCTCCCACAGCATAATCACTTGCATCACACATTACCTCGAAAGGCAAATCCCAATCCGGTGGCTGAACTATGGGAGCACTCACTAATGCCTGCTTGATCTGCTCAAATGCAGTTTGACAATCTGCAGTGAACTCAAATTTGGTGTCTTTACACAGCAAAGCAGTTAGTGGCCTAGCAATCCTACTAAAATCCTTAATGAACCGTCTATAGAAACCAGCATGTCCAAGAAAGCTTCTAATAGACTTAACAGAATCAGGTGCCTGCAGGTTCGTCATTACCTCGATTTTGGCGCGGTCCACCTCTATTCCTGCTTCGGACACTTTATGCCCAAGCACAATGCCATCTCTGACCATGAAATGACACTTCTCCCAGTTAAGAACTAAATGCTTCTCTTCACATCTTTTCAGAACCTTACACAGATTATCTAAGCATTCATTATAGGATGATCCATATACTGAGAAATCATCCATGAATACTTCCATAAAATCCTCAATCATATCTGTGAATATGGACATCATGCATCTCTGGAAAGTGGCTGGTGCATTGCAGATTCCAAAAGGCATCCTACGGTAAGCAAAAGTCCCATATGGACAAGTAAAAGTGGTCTTTCCCTGATCCTCCGGATGGATGGGAATCTGAAAGAAACCTGAGTAGCCATCTAGGAAGCAGTAGTAAGGATGATTTGCTAACCTTTCGAGCATCTGATCAATAAAAGGCAAAGGAAAATGATCCTTCCTAGTAGCAGCATTAAGCTTCCTGTAGTCTATACACATCCTGTGTCCAGTCACGGTCCTAGTAGGTATCAGCTCGTTCTTCTCATTTTTCACAACTGTAACACCGCCCTTCTTTGGCACTACATGGACTGGACTCACCCAATCACTGTCAGAGATAGGATATATAATTCCAGCGTCAAGGAGTTTCATAATCTCCTTTTTGACTACTTCCTGCAGATTAGGATTAAGTCTCCTCTGATGTTCGATTGATGTCTTGGACTCATCCTCAAGATGTATCCGGTGCATGCACAGCTCCGGTGAGATACCTGAAATATCATTAAGGGAATAGCCAAGAGCTTTGCGATGCTTGCGCAGCTTGCTTAGCAATAAAGTGAGCTCTGCGTTGTTTAAACTAGCGTTGACGATCACTGGATAAGTTGAATTTGGTCCAAGAAATGCGTACCTTAGCCCGGATGGAAGTGGTTTCAGATCTATTTTCGGAGCTTTTTCCTCTGCCCAGTCTCTGTCGACTTGCAACGATCGTTGCTTAGTTGGTATCGATCGTTGCAGTCCCGCGTCAGACACTTCTACTTGCATTGCAACCTCGACAGAATCCATTAATCTTGTATAGCACATCGCAGGCTCGTCCTGCAGGTATTCCAACTCCAAAATAGAACTTAGTAAAGCCCTTTCTAGTGGGTCCTCAGCATGTGATTGATGGAAGTACTCTGCAGCCAAATCACCCAATGTGTCCACATAAAAGGTCTGCCCGTCGATGGTCGGTCTCTTCACCAGTTTGTTCATGTCAAAACTCATCTTCAGATCACCCACATTCAGGATTATCTTACCTCCTTGACAGTCAATCATCGCACCAGCTGTTGCTAAGAAAGACCTGCCTAGAATCAATGGGTCTTTTGGCTCCTGTCCATATTGTAGAACCACAAAATCAGTTGGGATTACGCACTTGCCAACTGTTATAGGCACATCTTCTATTACTCCTTCTGGAATCCTGACTGATCTGTCTGCCAGAACCAGTGATATCCTAGTTGGTATAAAATCTGTCATCCCCAGTCTTTTAGCAACAGAAAGGGGCATTAGATTTACACTGGAGCCAAGATCACATAGGGATCTTTCGAACCTCTCCTTATAGATAGCACAATCCAACACGAAGCTGCCCGGATCTTTCAATTTCTCTGGAATTCTACCTTGAACCACTGCACTACATACTTCATTGAGCATCATTATACTTTCTTCATCAGACCATTTACCAGAAATTGCATCCTTGAGGCATCTCTTCATCATGGGGGAAGTTTCAATGGAATCCAACAAAGGTACTTCAACCTTTACCTTTTTTATGAACTCCTTCCATTTTGCATATTGCATATCATTCTTAGCTTTTCTGGGGTTCTTGGGATAAGGTATCTTAGGCTTGTATACTCTTTCAGCCGACTGTTTTGGGTTTTCAGCACTCGAACTTTCTGCAGTCACCTTGTGTCGATCGTTGGCTTTATTGCACCGATCGATGCTAGGCGACTTTGTTACGACCTCCGGTTCCTTTATTTCGCTTGGCAACGATCGCTGCTGAGATGCATCGATCGATGCTCGGCGAATATCGCGTATCTCATCCTCCAATTCCTCAATTTCCACGAGTTCCTCAACGCTTAACTGCTTTTTCTCGCCAGATGACAGCTCCTTACCACTTCTTAATGTCACGGCATTGCATTGGTACTTAGGATTGGCATCAGTCCTCCCCGGGAGATATCCTTCTTCCCTTTGAGCATGTCCAGCAGTTTTTGCAACCCTAGCATCAAGCTCTTTCATGTGCGTGTTCAAACTTTCAAACTTCCCATTCAGCTCCATGTAGATTGTATCCATCTTTGCATCAGCATCTGCTGCATACTTAGTCTGATTCTCCATCATTTGTCTTAGCATCATCTCTATTTTACTATCAGACTCATTGGCTTTCTTAAAACCACTTTGCTGAACTCCATTTGAGAATCTGTTTCCCTGTTGATTTCTAAATCTATTGCTTTGGAAACTAGAACTTCCCATGTAATTCACTTCTTCTTCCTGAGTGTCCTCCTCAGTCTGAATCACCTCTATATCTTGGGCAGAGTGGACAGCTTTTTTACTTGTCAGGAGATTGTAAACTGTATCTAGCCTGGATCTAATCTCAGTCATGTTAGAATCCTCTATACTTCCACCGGATTTCTTCCTCTTTTCATCCATAGATTTGCAACTGTAGCTGTTAATAAGGTTCCCAATCAACTGCACAGCTTGTGTAGGAGTCCTGGTGTTGAAATTAGCATTACTGGAATTATCCAGCGCAGTCTGATAAGGAAGATCTATGCCTCTGAAGAAGATACCAATCAGCTGTACTTCTGTGAATCCATGGTGTGGACAGTCACGCTGATACTGCTTAAATCTCATCCAGGCAGTCTTCAAGGGCTCCACAGCTCCTTGGGAAAATGTGAGTATGTCCTGTCTGGACTGATCCGAGCGTGCATCATCATAAAAGTGACGCAGGAACTCACTCTTTAAAGATGTCCAAGTAGTGTACTGACCAGGTGCCAGTTGTCTCAGCCATGCACTAGCGTCTCCAGCAAGACTGTGCGGAAATAGCTTAAGGAACAGATAGTCCGGGCATACTCCTTCATACTTCATGCCAGTGACTATGTCCTCAAACTTGTCAATGTGATCCATAGGCTGCTCTGTTTGAAGACCATGAAAAGCAATCTGTCTCATCAGCTGGTAGTAGATGGTTTTTACCTCAAAATCATTCCTCTCAAAAGCAGGAAGCACTAGAGCTGCTCGGTTTGCATGAAACTCATCAGGTCTGTTGTAATCAGCTAGTGTCCTCTCATGAACCACCATCTCTCTACCTTGGGCCTGTCCTTGACCCTGGTTTTGGTTCAGCTCATGTTGCTCAGGAGGATCAGGGATTACATTCCCTTCAGCATCAACCCGATGCCCAGCAGCATTGTACGGGTTGTCATCTTGGTCCCTCAGGGTACCTTCAGCATCTGGTATCAAGATCAAACGTTCTCGTACCATTCTCTCTCTCTTTTCTCTCCTGTTAGTCCTTTCTAGACGCCCAAGTTCCTCTAGTCCGAGATTAAGCAAGCTCGAGTTCGGATTACTTCGAGTTTTCTGCGTTGGCATAAACTGTCTGTAATCGTCCAGCAACGATCGATGCTATCAGTGCAACGATCGATTCAATCCTCAGAATCGCCTAGTGACGATCGACGCAAGGTATGCAACGATCGACGCAAGGCGAAATTCGTACCTGCGACAGAAAGAAACCGAGAAAAAAGAAAATCAGCAAAACTAAAAAATAAAAACGAAAAAGAACAAAAACTAAAAGAAAAATTTCTAGCAAAAACCCTAAGTTCGGTCCTATCGAAGACTCAAAGAGTCCCCGGCAACGGCGCCAAAAACTTGATAGGTTCTAAGTTTTCCCTATACTAAACTGCAAGTGAACAGCAATGTCAAAGTAGTATATAGGGTTATCGAATCCACAGGGACACTTGGTCTCAAGAGAATCAAACTGTAGGAATAAATACTAGAAATAAGCAAGTAGTGAATGAAATAGATTGCGGTGCGAGAAAGTAAATCAGTAACAGAGATTGACGGTTGTGAAGCAAGTAATTAAAAGCGTCAAGCCTAGGGTATTCTCAGGAAGTCAGACAAGCAGACAGTTCATTCAGCAAGGATCTAATTAAGAACGGTTCTAGAACTCAAAACACAGATGTAGAATTAACCAAATTCCTTTGCGATAATTCTCTAAGTCTAAGTGCAGCAAACCAAACTTTCGTTTGCGAGAACTAACAGATTAAACTAGCAATAAGTCCAAGTTTGATATGTTCACAATTATCCTAAACCAAACTTCCGTTTGCGCAAAGTTTAATTGCCCAATTTAATTAGTTCAGATTCCTAAACCCCACTTCCGTGACGTATTTAGCAACCTAAGATCTAGATTCTAATTGATCAGGTTAGAACTAGCTTTAAGCACAATTAAATTGAAGAACAGGTATAGTTATGAATCCTTAACTGAATTTGAACAAGTCTAGCAAGTCATGAAATCCTATGTGAGAAACCCTAAACCTAACTATGGATCTACTCAGACATAGATAATGAAAACATAATCATAGAATGAATAAATTGCATAAAAGAATAAGAGTAAAAGGGGTTCGAAATCTTCTCCAAATACAGATGATGTAACAGGTTCAGATCAGCCCCAAAAAGCTCTAAAATCCTCTGCTCTTAATTATCAAAGTGTATGGTAAAAAGTATAAAGCGTATCTAATAAAAACTCTAAAAACTCTATTATATAGGCATAATCTCGGCCAAGGGCTTCTTTGTAAATATCAGGAACTTCTGGATCAAAGTGCAAATTCTTCACTCTTTTAAACCGCCGAGTTTTTGGCCCATCTCGCTGGTGCATCGATCGTTGCTAGAGTGCAACGATCGACACCTTCCTCTGTTTCGGACAGTGAACTCTATCTCTCGGCCAATCACTCCAAAAATCTCCAAAATGCTCCATTATCTCCAATTCAGCTCCAAACCTGATTATACCTGTAAAAGACTCTAAACAAAGACAAAAGACACTAAAAACACACTTATATCATGGTCTAAAACTAGTAAAAACCATGATATATCACACATGCATAAAAACGAGACACGCTTGCCTCTCCTATCGACAGCATCAATGCCCAAAGCCTACTGGTCCTATGCGTTTCAAACATCAGTTTACCTCATCAACTGTTTACCGTCCCCGGTGCTCTCGAGCCAGTCGCCGTATCAAAAATTGTTTGGCACCACACCCAACTACACAAAACTGAGAGTCTTTGGGTGTTTAGCCTTTCCCTGGTTGAGACCAAATGCTGTGTACAAATTGGATGATCGGTCTAAGGAATGCGTCTTCATTGGATACTCACAGTCACAGAGTGCTTATATGTGTCTTCATGTAGCTACGAATCGATTGTACGTCTCCCGGCATGTGTAATTTTATGAAAACACCTTCCCATTCCAGCAAGCTCAAACTCGATTAGGAGTGACGGAAGCTGATCGACATGAAGAGACAGTGACGGTAACGGCACAGTCTCATTCTCCTTTGGTTCGATCGTAAGTGGAAACCCCCGGAATCCTTCACCAGCAGACGCTTCCGGCACCGATGACATCAACCGCCACTGAGCCATCATTCAATCCTCCGTCTCCGCCGAATGCTCAGGTACGCTCCTTCTCATCTTCTTCGATCAATTCTACCTCTCTATCTCCCACTCAATGGCCCACTGGCGAAGCCCAAATCTCCCCAACCCCAAGCCCTATTCAACCAGCCTCAGTCACTATACAAAGGCCCACTGGCCCAAACCTACCAGTAAACACAATAGCCACCTCCCAAAAGCCCCATGGCTCAGAAACCCAATTCACTTTACAGCAACCAGAAGAACAGCCACTGGTGACCGACTCACCAACGCCGGCTGCTGCTCCGCCGCAGATAATACAATATCATTGTCGTCAACCTCGGACAAACAATCCGACAACCTAAACCAAAAATCAGATACCTCAAATACACATGAAATGACCACACGCCTCAAAAATCAAACTATCAAACCCAACAAACGCTATAACTACATGGCTGCCATCAATCGGCGATATCCACCAGAACCAACCACCTATCAGCAAGCTCTCAAAGACAAATACTGGCGTCAAGCAATGTCGGATGAAGTCACTGGTCAAATGGAAAAAGACACATGGAATCTGGTACCCAGACATCCGTCGCAAAACGTTGTTGGTTGCAGATGGATTTTCAAAACCAAGCTACTACCAAATGGAAATCTCGACAAATACAAACACAACTCGTGGAGAAAGGATATAATCAGGAGTATGACATCGAGTATAAGGAGACTTTCAGTCCGGTAATCAAATCAACTATGACCAGGCTAGTCCTCGGTCACGCAGAAAGTCATTCCTGGCCGATCAGACAACTCGATATCAATCAGGCCTTCTTGCAAGGGACACTACAAGAAGAAGTTTTCATGGCTCAACCACCAGGATTCATTGATAAGGACCGACTTGAACACGTTTGTCGACTTAACAAAGCCATCTACGGCCTCAAACATGCACCGAGAGCATGGTACACAGAACTAAAAATGTTCCGGCTGCATATTGGCTTCACTAACAGTCTTTCCGATGCATCTCTCTTCATTTATTCGAGAGGTATTATATTGCTTTACATGTTGGTATATGTAGATAATATAATAGTCACATGAAACAATTCCAATGCTGTGAACCGTGTCATCAAAGAGCTATCCACAAGGTTCTCCCTAAAAGATCAAGGTGACCTCACTACTTCCTCGGAATTGAATTAACTCGCAAGAAGAATGGCCTACAGCTGATGTAGAGGAAATACATCCTCGATTAACTATCCAAGATCGGTATGTCAGAAGCGAAGATGGTCTCAACTCCGATGCAGCACACGCCTAAATTGTCACTCAACTCTGGAACTCCCATCAGCAACGCGACAGAGTACAGAATGGTAATCAGAAGCCTCCAATATATGTCCTTCACTAGGCCTGACATATCGTTTGCGGTAAGTCGACTGCTCAATTTATGCATTGTCCTAAGACAGATCACTGGCAGGCAGCCAAGCGAATACCCTGGTATCTAGCGGGCACACCGGCTCATGGAATACTCTTGGCCAAGGAGAATATGCCAGTCCTTCATGCCTATACCGACGCAGATTGGGCAGGAGATACGGATGACTTTGTTTCCACTAATGCATATGTGATCTACATGGGCAAACAGGCTATATCATGGTCCTCTGAGAAGCAGAATGGTGTCCCCGATCATCGACAGAAGCTGAGTATCGTGGAATAGCAAACACAGCAAGTGAAGTCCGTTGGCTTTGCAATCTCCTCTCAGAACTACACATCACATTACCGCGAGCGCCAGTCATATATTGCGACAATTTGGGATACATATCTTAGCGAAAATCCGGTTTTTCACTCCCGAATGAAGCACATTGCACTGGATTATCATTTCGTAAGGAGTCAGGTACAGTCTGGATCACTACGGGTTGCACATGTCTCGGCCAAAGATCAGTTAGCCAACGCTCTCACAAAACCGTTGACCCGTGCTCTATTTCTCCTGGCGTGCAACAAGATTGGTGTCACTGAAATCCCACCATCTTGAGGGAGGATGTAAAGGATATTCCATATCCCCAATTCTATATGTGATTGATTCTTGTAATTATGTATTCAATATTCTCTCATTCATTAGTCTCTGTATTAGGAAAGATCTTCTGTATATATCCCTTGTACATGTATTCTCTTATAATCAAGAATCTTATTCTACAATGAATTCATAATATAATCATATAATTAAGCAAGGTAAGTGAAAAATGATGTGAATATTCCTTATTATGTTAGTGTATAATCATATAATTAAGCAAGTAGAGGTAACCGTGTCCGAAAACATAAAGTTAGAGTCGAGAGACCAAGAATGGAGTCAACTAACAAACTTTAAACACACAATATTTACATGAACATTCATGTTGCTTTTGAGTCTTTGGGATAGTGTTTGTCCCGCGTCTTTTGATTAAATATCATTTTTGGAAAAAAATGTCTACTAATTTGTAATACAAACAGGGGATAATGTCTATATTTGTTCAAATGTCTCATAAAGTAGAGCAGTGACAAGAAACAAGATTTATTTATCCAGAAAACATCATTCTTCAAGGAAAAACTAAATCTGTAATCGATGCATCACCCATAAAACTAGGAATAGAACTGCTTGTGGACTGGGAGGCAAAATCTAGGGGCTCGAGGCACAGGTAATGTGGCTATGCTATCAGTGAGCATCAAGATGATCTCTGCCAACATTGGACGATCTGTAGGATCTTCTTGAATACATAATAGTGCGATATGGATGCATCTAAAAGCTTCATTACTTTGGTAACTCTCTCCTATTGTCGGATCCACTAGTTTTAATGGTGATTCGTTTAGCCAAAGCCTCCAAGCCTAACAGTAACAGAAGTTACCAATTAAGTTAATATCCGTTGGCTTAATCATACACACATGTAATTTGAAAGATCATATACTCACATGCATGACCAAATTGCCAACAGAATCATCAATATGGTAGAAGCTGCTATTCCTTTTGCCACTTATAATCTCCAGAATCATAACTCCAAAGCTATAGACATCAGATTTCATGGAGAAATGGCCACGCATTGCATACTCTGGTGACATATAACCACTGCAACATAAATAAACAGTTTTAACCTACAAAGCAATCACAATACATAGTTTTTAAGGTAATTAAGAGAAAAAGATTTACTATGTTCCGACAACCGTTCTTGTGTTAGCTTGACTTTGATCAGCACCAAAACTCCTCGCCGTGCCAAAATCTGCTATTTTGGGGTTCATATCCGCATCTAAGAGAATGTTACTCGCTTTGAGATCACGGTGTATGATAGTAGGACGTGAATCATGATGAAGATATAGAATCCCTCTAGTAATCCCTTTAATAATATTGTACCGTCTTGTCCAGTCTAGTTCACCTTGCTTTGTAGGGTCTGTAGTGTAATACCATTAGCTACAATAAGGACTCTTTGCAACTTTTTAAGTACTGAGTAAGTTCATATCATACCAAATAGAAAATAGTCAAGGCTTTTGTTGGGAACAAACTCGTAGACAAGTATCTTTTCTTCTCCTTCCAGACAAAAGCCTAAAAGCCTAACTAGATTCCTATGGTGAAGCTTTGACACAAGAACAGCCTCGTTCTTGAACTCTTGCCCGCCTTGTCCTGATGTTTTCGACAGTCTCTTTACTGCTACTTCAGTTCCAGTTGAAAGCATTCCCTAAAAAGGTAAAATGAATCAAACACTGTATTGATTCATAAGGAGAATTAGCAAACAACACAGAGAATGAATGTTACCCTGTAAACTTCGCCAAAACCACCTCGCCCGATCAGGTTACTATCCGAAAACTTATCAGTTGCATCTTTAATCGTCTCAAAATTGAATTGCAATAAGCGTGTTGTTGTGATCTGATCGTCAGCTGCAGATAATAAAGTGAAACCCATCCATTTTTTCAGGATTTGCTAGGAAATTTAATCATGGCAGCTGCAGAAAAGGATGAAAACCAACCTTGAATCTCAGTTGTTATGAATCCTTTCCTTCTCCTGCAAACTGCTAATCCTACAGCAAGCAGTACCAATATAACGATGGTAGGGACAACAATTGCCACAATAGTTCCAATCGAAATTGTTTTTCCATCTGCATAAGCCGTGAAAACAAGAATAATCACTACAAATTAGTGATTCAATTTTCATCAATATTCTTGTTACAAATCATATGAAAATGTTTACCTTTGCCGGTTGTAATTGTCCGATGGCTTGCTGGAGGAGTCAAAGAAAGCGGTGGCTGAGGTAAAGACTGCAGCTGAGGCGGTGGCAATGTAACATTCTCAAAAGCTCCAGAGAAAGGATGCAAATCCCACCGGATAAAGCAACTCGGTCTTATAACAGAGCCACTTTGTTTATGGCGACAACATGAGTCATATCTATTAAGATTGGCCCTCAGACAAAACCCACAATACCCTGGAGAAAGCTCAGGTGTACATTGCATCATCGCGTACATAGTTTGGAAAGCTGTCAAGAAAGCAACGTCAGCTGCATAATACTTATGTCCATGAGTCCTCAACGGAGCTGCAGTTATCGTACGTTCCATTAAGACTTCCCCAATACTATCGAATACTGTTACACTAGAGTTGATATCTCCGGTATTGTACAACACTTGAGACGGTCCAATATCGTATGATCCAGAGAAGAAAATGTTGGAATAACGTACCATACAAAAATCTTGCCATGTATAAGCTTCTGTTTGGTTAGGACAGCTCTGTAACAAGTGGTCTGATGCGCTTTTGATGCAATCTGAACAAGTCTCTGGTTTAGTCTCAGGGATGCACATGCCAATGATGAATATTCTGTTGGGAATTTGGCCGATGGAGGAGTTGTAGAATCCATTGTTAGTCTTGACATTAGAAGCAAGAGAAGAGAGGACAAGCCGACGGTTTAAATCGTAAGTACTGTTGGGTCTAAAGTAACCACTGAAGCAGCTTATTTGTGCAGAAGCAGTATCTAAGCTTATAAGGAAAGAAGAGAAGATAAGTAAAAATGAAGTCTTCATTCTCTCAAGCTCAGAACCAAAGGCTTCAGTGTAGATGTTAAAAATTAAAAGAGAAAACTTTAAATGCCGTGTTAAGTGCATGACTGACAAAAACAAAAACTTCAATACCATGTGGGGTTTCTCTGCATATTTTTTCCATGAAAGAGAAGATGTGGTCTTGGCTTTGACAAATTCTAAATTGAGTTAAACTTCTAGATCTTAAAAATAAAGAAATGGCCTGAAACAAGAAAAAGCGTGTCGGAAACATTAAGTTAAAAAATGTGAGTCCCTTAACGAAGTCAAGAGACCAAGTTCGGAGTCAATAGCTCCAATGGAGTCAAGTTAACAAAAAACTTCAAAAAATAAATAAAACGAAATTTACCTGAACATTCGTTTTTCAATACATACAAACCAATGCATCAGAATCCCACTCAGATAGTGAAACCAAGCCTAAAATCCTTAAGCTTGAAGGCAACACACACACACACAAAAAAAACCCCACATTTTAGAACTTTATCTTGTCCATATCTACCCATTTTCATACTGAGCTTGAACCAACACTTAAAAAGAGCCGGTGTTTTTATTCTGATAAAAAGGATAATACTTTGTCTTCACAGCATATCCTTCTATAGTCCAACATTTAAACCAAAATCTCTTTTCTTTAAGACTGTAACTTTGCAAACGCACCTATGATTCTTCTTCACTAGTTAGGGTCAAGCTAAATTCCCATAGTTTCTTGCCCAAATCTTTGTCTTTACCCTGAGAATTAGGGTTCGCTATGTTATTGTCCATCAAGTATTCCCCACTCACTCCCTTTGCCTGCGGATGTAGCGCTGTGTAACATGTAGTTGCCGCTCCCTGCAACAAACATGAATGTATGTGTGTGAGTTGAGACAGAATTATGAAACTGTTTGAGAATGGTGATGAATTATGGCAGTAAATTACATATGGATAAATAAATAAAAAACCCTACCTGTGGGACACTCTTCAGCACATACTTGCCCACCGTGTTACCAATTGCTGCATCAAACAAGAGAAAGAAAAAAGAAAGTCGTGGTTAGATTGATTACTCCACAGTTCATGAAACTAGCGGCTTCCATTGTTAGACCATCAAAATTCATGGACAAGCTTAATATGGTGAGCGTTGGTTAAGCAGATTTCACCTTATACTAGTTACACAATAATACATCATCTAGGATATGAGTCTCAGGGCAGGCTCAAACTAAATTCTTACAAAACGATGTAATTTTTGGATTGTTGCGTAGAATCAGATGTGTATCTAGTGTCAATCCAATAGGCGGCATTAGATAAAGAAAGAAAGATTAAGAATAATGAGCCAAAGAACATACTATTTATGAAGCTGTGGTAGCGCAAAAGATTGGTCATAATGGATCCGGGATGAAGTGCATTGGCAGTGATATTCAAACCTAGTTCCTATTATGTTAAGCAAAACCAAAGATGGACAAAATTTCAATCATTTTGCGTTTGGAATTGATTAAAAATAACTTTTACCTTGAACTGCCTAGCGAGCTCAGTAGCGTGCAATATGTTACAGAGCTTTGACTGACCATATGCTTGCAACGAAACGGTGAGAGTAATAAGAGTATGTTATTAGTATTACAATTGAAAAACAAAAGGTAATGAACAATATTATCACATAACAATCACCTTGCTTCGTCATTTAATTTTTCAAACCGAATCCCATCCCGATAAGCAAATCGATGACCTTCTGATGAGACAATGACAATTCTTCCTTCTCTATTGCTTTCATTAGCTGTTTTCTTCATTGTATCCAAAAGAAGGTTCGTCAACAGAAAATGACCTGAAAATTTTTACAAACACAGAAAATGTTCCTCAACGTACGTTTATATAAAGCAAAAGATGATGTTCTTCTGATCAGACATACCCAAATGATTGGTTGCAAACTGTAATTCGATGTTGTCGCTAGAAAGAGTGAAGGGACATGCCATTATACCTGCATTATTGCTTCAAAAACAAGAACAGAGATTAAGCCAAACTAACAAGCATTGACATTCACTAATTTCACGCAATCACTGACATTAAATAAATCAGAAATTTTACATGAGAAGATTCAGTGGAAGGTCCAAGGACTTGTACTCTGATGCAAAGCTCCTGATGGAAGCCATTGAGCTAAGATCTAACTTCATTACATCAATCTTAGCTTCAGGTGTTTCCTTTAGTATCTTTTCTCTGACTTGATGACCAGAATCTGTGTTCCTTACCGCCATTACCATATGAACACCACGAAGAGCAAGAACACGCGTAGTCTCTTCTCCAATACCACTTGATGCTCCTGTAATAAAACCAATATATGCGTTAAGGAATCAGCAAAACCCTTCTCTTCTCTTACAACCCCGATCAAAATTCCAAACTTTATAGAAAGTTTGAACATATTCCCAAAAAAAGTTTGATCATTTCGTCAATTAACAGATACAACAAAGACTTTATTGCTGAATCAGTTCAAGGGCAGAATCACATTCAAAACCAAGAACTGAAACTGTTGAAAAATTATAAATTGAAACAAACCCAGATCATAGACAAGAAGAAGAAGAAGAATACCTGTGACGATGGCCGTGAGACCAGTACCATCGATTCCATGAGTGACTTCTTCAGCTGTGGAACGAGCTGAGAACCCAGATGCTCCTTTCCACCAAAAAGGCCACATTTTTATTATTCTTTCTCTTCCTAATAATCTTCTTTGCCGAATTGAAAAAATCCCAAACGAAACCCGAGCTGATGAACACTCACCCCTATGTAAATTATGTAGAGCTTTTGCCCATACTCTGTTTCTCCGATCAAGGCAAGTGGCCGCTGACGAATAGAGTAGAAAACGATTTGGTTTAATCTGTAAGTTAACCAAATTGTACAGTTACGAATTTGTACTTAGTTGGACCAAATTGTACCATTCCGAATTTGTACTCAGTTGGACCAAGTTGTACCATTATAAATTTGTTTTGAAATTAAAAAAAAAAAACCAAAATCTGAAATCCAAAATTTGAAAATTAAAATTCGAACTCCAAAATTTGAATTTGAAAATCTAAATTTTTAAATTAAAATTAGTAAAAAATAACGTAGATGCAAAATCGAAATTACATTATTTCATTAAGAGTACGAGAGATTAGAGGAGAGTATGACGGATTATTGTCTCCAGAGACCCTCCGTACTGGAAACAAATCTCATATGCCCCTCTATTTATTAGAATATTTGTTAACATTTATTTTTAATCGAAAACTTGTAAAGTTACCAAAAAACCTTATGATTTTCGTTGAATTACATGACAACCCAGTCGGTTTTCTCGATCAAACCGCAATCCAATTTGGAACCGTAAATAAACAAAGGAAATAAAAAAATCGGTGGTTCACCCGATTTACCCGGGTCGGGTAACCCACAAATCGGATAATCCGCCCAACTCAAAGATATTTGAAACTACGATTTTAACCTTACTGAACACAAAGAGGAAAAATGTGACACCGATGGGATTCGAACTCGGGTGGCTAAACTGATAAAAACAGACCAGCGCCACTGAACTATCGTGTTATATTGTTAATTTACTCAAGTTATATTACTTATAAAGTGATTTGGGGAGAAGTGATCAATTCAAAATAAAAGGGTATCCCTAAATTAAATCTATTTTTTGTGTAAATAAACCAAAAACACTTTATTATGTTTTCAAATTTTCCGTTTTTATTTAAAATTTAAAAAATAACGCGGATATATTAATATGTTAATCTCGTAAAACTATGAAAACTGGTAAAACTATGAAAAACGGGTAAAACTAAGTAAAACTATTGTGTAAAACCGGTAAAACTGAATACAACTGTTTTCAGTATAGTCAGTTTTACTAAAACTTTAAATTTGATTTTACAGTTGTACAACTGATTATACTCAATTAATCTATGAAACTAATGCTTCAGTATATTAATATGAACAACTTTTGGATTTTTACTTGGAAAATGATGGAGACATAGCCGAGAAATTTAAAAACAAAAAAAGAGTACTACATAACCGAGAAATTAAAAACAAAAAACCAGAGTACGAGAAAAGAAATTAGGGCCCATTTTGATTCATGTAGTAGAATCTCAGGCCCCGTTTGTACATGAAGCAATCGGGACATTCGATTTCCAAATCCAGTAGATGGCATGATTGAGGAGGCGTATTGTTCTGCAATGTTTGCATATAAACCGGTTTCTGCTCAACATTGATTCCATGCAGTATCCTCCTCAACTTTCTCCAAACGCGGGCCACCAACTCCTCATCTTCTTCACGCCAGACACGGAAAGGAACATCATCAAATTGACTTAGAGGATCGCCATGGAGGAAGCGCAGAAGACCATATAGGTAAGCAGCTTCCAGAATCTCTTCCTCGTCCTCTCCACTGGCGGCATTGGCAAAATGTAACAATCCGGTCTCCACATCACCCTCTTCAAAGTATGTGAGGATACCTGATGTAAAACCGGTAAAACCGAGTAAAACTATTATTGATGTAAAACCGGTAAAACTGATTAAAACTAGTAAAGTAAAACTATATAGGATACCTTGCACGAAGCTAGCCGCGCAACAATCATTGTCTATGCAACTGTTCAGAAATGGCATGTGCTCATACGCTTTGAGAGGATTCTTCACCAGGGGTGTGAGAGAGAGATAACGGAGGACTTCAGGACTCCTGCCAGCTTCGTTCATGATTCTGCATGTTTTCCGGAGGTTGCAGTAATCGGCGCCGGAATTTTTCTCGGCTTTCTGTAAGATCTTGGAGAGGATTTCGATCGGAAATTGTTGAAGAGAGACCATCGATCTTCTGTTGGCCATGGTGAGTCTCTGTTTTTCTCTGTTTTCTCTCTGTTTTCCGGAAAAAAATTCTCTCTGATTTTGGAACTTATTTTGTGTGGAAAACGGTTATGAGAGAGACACAGAAGTTCTCGATATTTATAGACCCTTAAACTTGTTTGGGTTGCGTCCATAAGACGCAGAGATGTGTCTGTTCGTTTCTTGGGTTTGTCAAGCGACTTGTTGTCATCCTTGTCCCTGTATTAAACGGAGCTTCTGATGTGACGGTTCGCCGGCTTCTAATAATGATACGTTTAATGCAGGGGACAAAGAAGGAAGACAAGCCGTCTCATGAAAAACCCAAGAAAGATGCTCATCATTACAACTTTCTTCGAAAAACAGAGACGCACAGTTTTATACAAGTTTTTTCTCGGTTATACTAGTAATACGAAACGGTGGAATTTTGGCGCCAAAACTTAATACATAGTTTTACAGGAGTTTGTAGTTGTACAAATTTTCTTAATAGTTGTACTTTGGCTGTTTTCAATATAATCAGTTTTACTGGAACTTTAAATTCGATTTTATAGTTTTACAGTTGATTTTACTCAATTAATCTATGAATATAATGCTTCTGTATATTATTATGTAACAACTTTCGATTTTTGTACACTACAAGAAATAAGGGCAATGATAGCACACGATTATCGCTATAATAGATGTATAATAGCGCTTTCATAAACGCTATTACAGTCGGAGCTATAATAGACCCCTCCCCATACAATAGCGTTTTTCGTGTGCTATGGTATGTGGCACATATGATAGCACCGTATATGACATGTGCTATAATCTATTTTATTATAGCATTATATCTGCGCTATATATGTTTGATTTAGTGCTATTATTTGATTGTTTTGAATCCTATTTTTTACACATTATTAATTAATTATAACTTTAAATTTTATACTTGATTCAAAATATATTTCATAAATCCTTAGAAGTTACATAATTGTAGTATTACATTAAAAAGTAATATTACATTACTAAGTACCAAAGTACTCGTAAGTAAATTCAAAAACAAATCCTACCGTAGAATTACAAGGAAGTCACCTAATTATAGCTAGCTGATTGTGTGCCTTTAGTCTCGGTGTCTCTATGTCCATCTTCTTGAAAGAAAAAAACATAATAAGTCTTTGTGCCTCCAATGATATCTTCAGAGTCCACAAGTTCTCCAACTTTCCAAAGTAATTCGCAAAAGTTTCTGAAAATATAAAACGGAAGCAATGGAATCAAGACAGACAAAAGAAATAAATAACCAAAACATTAGCCAAAACTATCAAACAAGTATGAAACACATAATTTGCAGTATTAAGTTAAGACTTAAGTTTCCACGCGAATAATTTAAGATCAAGTATAAAACCCCCAAGTACAGAACTTATGCAACATAAGTATTATTTGACGATTAAAGGTTGAGTAGCATACCTCTCATAAGAAGTAACCCATGCTATCTGTTGACGTGTCCTGCATGTGAGATGCAAACACTCCATTCGCTTCCTTACATTGTGGGGGCTTCAATACGTTGCCTCTCAGATACCATCTGCAGAATCAAAGAATGATGAATTGACTGTTCGACAAGAATACTATCACCATGACAGTAAGTTGAAATCTGCAAAACGAATGCACACTAACCTCTCCTTCGAGCTGATCAAGTATCTGGAGGACTCTTTGATGGTAGCCACGCTCGGATTCAACCTTAAGATGAGGAATGAACAATATAGTTGGTTCAAAAGAAGTATATATGTTTAAGTTTTCAAAAGAAATAAGTCGTTCAAGAGTTAACTTTTGTTGTTGATCCTCAACAGAAGATAAAGCAGAAGCGGCTTCCTTCCCCAATATTGTCATATTTTATTTTAGGTCTTGAAGTTTTGCTTCAGCAGATTCCAGTTTCATCAAGATGTCTAGCATCCTCCAATGAAGCTCCCATGACCATTGCTCGTAATGGCTCAGCAACCTAAAAGTTTCAGGTTAAATTACCAGATTGAGATGTGATTGTAGTAGCTAAATTGAAATAAAGAAAGAAGTAAACATCATGAATCTAAGGCACTAACGATGGAAGTAATTCTTTGTGTAGTTATATCACATGATAGTTTAGAACTTTGACGGAAGATGAGAAAGACAAACCTGTGTACCAAGAGCCTTCGACATATTTCCACGCTCTTTTTTCCATCTGTCAAGCCCCTTGAATGATCAAACAAGAGTGTTCAAGAAGTGAAATAGCAGAGCAAACTGTATATCATCTGGAAAATAAGGTATTTGCTTCTTATACTTACTCGAGCAGCCACATCGGTGGCAATGAGAAAATCAACCTCTTGCTTTCTGAAAAGCTCCAGAGACTGCAAAACGATACGATTAATTTATTGCAAAGAACGAAACAGAGGTATCCGTGAACAAAAAATATCTGATGTGTCCAAGTTTCTTACATCAAGACATTGTGCTTGAGTTAGGTTTCCATGAAGCTCAGCTGCTTTTAGGCCAGCTAGTCCAAATAAAATTTTCAGTCTATGAGCAGCTTGTTTTGTCCCACTGGTACCAGAAGAAAAGCAAATATCTAAGTGAAGTGCAAATAAAGTGTGGAACTTGGATTAAAAAGGTATCACATTTCTAGTGAATTCTAACCTAAAGATGATGACTTTTGATTTAAAAGTTCTTGTGCACAACGAAAGAAGAACAGCTTCTTGATTTGCCTCACGAGTCCTGCGTATTCTTACCACCCTAAAGAAGAATATTCAATTCACTAATGATCGTAACGAAGAAGGGGAAAAAATCTACCAAAAACTCAAATTAAACCCAAAAAAAAACTAAACCAGAAATACAATTTGAAGTCTGAAACTAAGTTGAAAACAGAATCCGTAACGAATGGAACACAATTTACCCACTGTGAGGAGTCCGGAGCTCGCGATTGGTCGGCGTCGGGACGTAAACAGGTTTCACAGAGACATCAGAATCCTTATCGATGTTAATTGCATTTCCAGAGGTAGAAGCTAAACCGTTAGGCGTAGAGATCGACGAAGCCGAAACCCTGGAAATGAAAAGTATTGTAAAATCAGATCTAGCTGGAGCAATTCGACTCAAGAGTGAAGACCTTTTAGATAGGGCTTTTAATTTGTGGGCTTTCAAAATCGCCGAAGGTTTATGACCGGATCTGCAGAAACGAGGAGACTCCGGCGAAGACGGATTTAGGGTTCTGGTAAGCCGGAGACGCCGGCGGAGATGGAATTAGGGTTTGGGTGAGCTCGATCGGAGGGAACGGGAGGTGAAGAGAAAGGTGGTGGAGCCAACACTGTGATGGTGAGGGCTATGTCGGAGAGAGAGAGAGGGGACGAAGCGATATCTATGGAGAAAGAAGGAGATCTGGTGAAGAGAAGGAAGAGAGCCCAGAGACAAGAAAGAATATTTTTTTCTCGATGTGGAAGAGAGGAAAAGCTGAAACAAAAGAAAAAATTGAGACAAAAATTTTCCAGAAACAAAATTTTGATAAGTGTTGGCGCCTATGACAAATATTTGGCTCCAAACTCATTTTTTCATTTTCGCTTGGTAGTTTTTCGGCTTAGCATTTTTTAAATGCTATAATAGAGTATCATAATCCAACATACCCTCGATAATAGCAGTTACGAAAAATGTGCTATCGTAATGTGCTATTAATGCTCATTTTCTTGTAGTGGTAAACTTATCCACCTATCTTGTCCGTTATTCCAAAAATGATCTTGCAAGTGTATGAACATTGTTGGTGGAATTAGTGTTGTATGAACATTGTTGGTGGAATTACTTGGTCGAGAGATTTTCCCAATCTAATTTGATGTAATGTCACCCATTGACCATAGTTAGGATGAAAGTGATTTTACAAGTTCAAATTTCATATGGTTATGTGTTAAATAATTTTTATCCAATGATATTAATTATTGAGGAAAAATAGGGAAAAATGTGTTATTTAAACATCCAACTTTCGGACCCCACGGATACATGACCCGGATCCACACGGACCCTTTGAATCAAAAAACAAATCCCCAATCATTCAAAACGGATTCAAAACCCTAAAAATCGAAATATTCAACGGATCCTTCCAATTCAACTCAGTCGTCCAATTCCAATTCCCTCTCAATTCCGCTCCTCCTGATTTCGCTTTCTTCTTCATTTAAACAACGATTTTGATTTTATCGAACCTCTCGTTCCTCCATGAGCTGCGATACATCTTCGTCGACTGTTGAAGATGGAGACCGAGGGTTTCCGGCGAAGTGTCACTGCAGTAAAGGCGTCGTCATTCTCACGTCTAAGACGAAAGACAACCCAGGAAGACCATTCTTCAGATGTTCAACCATGAAAGATGTAAGCATATTGTCAAATAATTTGGGGATAATGATTTATGCTCTGTTTTTTTTGCTTATAATTCACTCCATATTGCTTTTGTTTTTAAACTCAGAAACATTTGTTCAAATGGGTGGAGGATAGCATGTATGAGGAAGTCAATGATGCGTTGCCCAAAATCTCGAGTATTGAAATTGAGATTGAGAAAGCCAAATCCGAGATTCGTTTCGAAATTGAAGCCTTAAAGTGTAGGATACATGACTTGGAGGAAGACGCATTAGTGACAAAAAGAGACCTCAACAAGGGGAGAGTGATGATCAAATGTTGTTGTGTTGGGCTCATTTGTGTTACTATCATTGCTATTGTGATGGGAACACTTGTTAAGGCAAAGAAGCATAAATTCGAGCTTGGTTCTATGTAGTTCGTGGTTATATTGTTGGTTATTGTCGTTGTCGTTGTCTTTGTATGTTTTCGTTGTCTTTGTATGTAACGTATGTTTAAAACGTAAAACGTATGGTTAGTGATCAAGATATCAAATTCACTTAATTTTACAGTCTTACAGAGTACAAGAAGAAAATTAATGGAGATAAGGACTTTAATACCCCATATTGAGTCAAGTAAAAGAACTTTAATGCCCTGTTTGTACATGAAGCATTTGTAATGATGAGATGTGACTGTTCGCCAGCTTCGAAGAGACTCACCCATTGACTGTCCCCTGCATGCGTGAAATAGGGCATTAAACGGCTCCATTAACTTGATTTGACAATATTAATGACTAGTTTTACTTGTTGTGCCAATTATACCAGTTTTACAGGTTGTACCTGTTGGGAATGTCCTGAAATCTACCGTACTATCTCTAGAAAGTATGATAAGTGTCGAGATCAGACATAAGTCATAAATACTGGGTGATCATGATGGCTTGCTAGAGTCCGCTCTTGATCTATAAGTTTAGGACTTATTACCAGTATTGTATGATCCCGAAGGGTCACACACCATAGCTAACGGGAAAGTTAAATGGAATAAATACGGTAAGATGCAGTGGCATTTACTGTATTGGATCAGAGAATTGGGCCAGACAAAATGCAGGCTTTTGTCTGATTTGTGTCTTGGGCCCAAATAATTAATGAACCATTAGTCTAATGACTTGGGCCCATTAATGAGAGTTTAAGGATTTCGAAAACCCTAAGGGATTAATCATCCCACACGATTTTGGGTTGGTGGCTGCGAGCCTCTCTCTCTCGAACTCTCTCTTTTCTGATCTGATCCATCTCTTTGGTCTAGCAGCCATCCCGGCTTGTAAGAGTGTGGATACCAATGGAGGAGCAGGTTGTTCATCTGTTCTAACTGATCTCATCATTACCATCAATTATCCGCTGCAATCTGAAAGGTAATGATCCAGGTTTGGTTGGTTTTATGATTCGTTTTGCAAGAACATAGATCTGTTAAGATTATGTGTTAGGTTGAAATATGGGAATTAAACCTTGAACAAACACCATACTCCAACAGTGGTATCAGAGCTAAGGTCATTAGTTTCTTGTAATTTGAATCATTGAGATTAATCGATTGTTATTGAGATGAATCGTGATGATAACATGGATTGTTGACTTTTGTTTGATAATCACAATTATCGTGTTATGCTATCACAAGAAACGACAAGTTTGAATTGAAAAGGGTCAAATCGTTTGTCGTTTTCGTGATCTAATGTTTGTTCAATTAATTATCACGCTCGCATTTGATCAAAGGAATAAAGTCTTTGTTGAAGCCGATTGGCTTAAGAAATCATTTGCCCTAATCGTATGTGTTGGTCTCGGTAATTTTCTTGTGTATGTTGCCAAGTGTTGTTGATCGATAATTAATTTTGTGGGCGAGTGATTATGATCATGTGAGCCGATTATTAAATCCCCAAGCTCGTTTTCGATCACGTGTGATGCGATCGCTTTTGTTAAGAGAGATCGATCATGGAATCAAAACGAGGGTGATCACGGTATGTGGTGCGTTTACGAGCCGTGACGCGTGATCAGTTGGCCGAGATCGATCAATCCGATCGTGAGGTTGGCAAAGGATCGAGCGTGCATGAGCCGTGATCGAGCGATGCGTGTGCCATGATGCCGAGAGTCGTCCGTGATCGTGTGTTGCGATGATCGATCGTTTGCGATCGTGAGCGACCGCTGTTGGATCATGGGCCTCGGATGGATCATGGGCCACAAATTGCGTAAATGGGCCGAGTTGGATCTTGGATCCGATTGTTTGGCCCGTTAAATTTTTACGTCCCGCGAATAGTCAATCGGTTAAACCGAGCTTCGCGGTTCGTTGCCCAAAACCACACCGATTAAACCGGTCCATTTAATTGGCGGTTAATTGTGTGTTTAAAGCCTTAAACCGCAAGTTAAATCAAATTGGCTAAAACACTAGGTGTTTCTTCCCGGTTTTGGATTTAACTGGACCGATCCAATTTAATTGGTGGTTCAAGCGGTTAACCCGAATCGCGGTTTGCTGGAAATTATTTAATACATGGTATTATTTATTTTCTGGTTAAACCGGATTGAAATTCAAAAAATTGAATTTTAACCTAAACCGAAGGCTGGTCTAAGTTTGATTTGGTTGGACCAATTAATTTAGAACTGGTCTGGTTTAGTAAATAACCGATGGTTTTGATAGTTAATTTGGTCTTGGACCAGAATTAATAAACTGTATCGGTTATGTCAAATTATTGGGCCAACTGGAATTCTATGGTCTTGGGCCAAGAATTGGGCCTATAATTTGTGACCCAACCCAAAATATTTAATAAAATATTAAATTAGAAATTTCTATTTTTAGTAAGTTACTAAATTTAGAAAGTTTCTAAAATAAGAAAGTTTCCCAAAATAGTAATCTTCTATTTTTGGAAATAAAACTTAAAAAATCCTCAAAAACAATATCAAGCTTGGATGTCTTTCCAATCTTGTCAGCTACTTAACGCTTATTCAATTACAGATATGGCTTACAGTGTGAGGTGTCTGTTTTCGCGTAAGTAAAGTAGTATATAGTCACTAATTTCATTGGGAGTCCCAGACTTTAGTGATTATTTGGCTGTAAGAGATTGGTTTCCTTGACTGGGCCATCGGGAGTCCCGGGCCTTGAGACATCTGGTGAATTGGGCCTTGGGCCCAATCCACAACCGAGAGTTATATAGATATAACTAGCTGTGTGCATGCTTACCAAGTAAAGCTAATTCTGGGTGACGGCCAGTGGCCCATTTTGGTTTTAGTTGAACATGGGTCTCGGAATCATTGCATTCTTATGAGGTTAAACAAAGAAATTTTGAATGCAATGCGAGTTTTCTTATAAGTTATTAAGATTACTCTTTTATGAACTAAATAACTAAAACTCTATTGTCTCATAATTTCAGCTATGTCAAGCACAACAACACAAAACACTTTCTCGATCCGGTCTGCCCTTGAGAAGGACAAACTGAACGGATCAAACTTCCTGAACTGGTCCAGGAACCTGAGACTTGTGCTCAGGCAGGAGAAGAAGGCTTATGTCCTTGAAAGAGTTCTCCCCCCTAGACCTGCGAATAATGCCGCACAAGCTGTGAAGAATGCTTGGGATACGCATTCTTCAGATGCTAATGACGTGGTTTGCCTAATGTTGGCGACAATGGTTCCCGAACTGCAGATGCAGTGGGAAGGCCTGACTTGTCCCATGGAACTGATGGCAAACCTGAAAGCGTTGTTTCAGGAGCAGGCTCGTACAGAGAGATTCCAAACTGTAAAGAATCTCTTGGACTGTAAAATGGCTAAGGATGCAGCAGTGAGTCCACATGTTCTGAAAATGATGGGTTATCTCGATCATTTGACTAGACTCGACTGTCCTATAAGCCAAGAGCTTGCTTGTCCCGGGCCTTGAGACATCTGGTGAATTTGGGCCTCGGGTCCAATTCACAACCGAGAGTTATATGAGATATAACTAGCTGTGTGTATGCTTACCAAGTAAAGCTAATTCCGGGTGATGGCCAGTGGCCCACTTTGGATTTAGCTGAACATGGGTCTCGGAATCATTGTATTCTTATGAGGTTAAACAAAGAAATTTTGAATACAATGCGAGTTTTCTTATAAGTTATTAAGATTACTCTTTTATGAACTAAATAACTAAAACTCTATTTATCTCTAATTTTCAGCTATGACGAGCACAAACAAACAAAACACTTTCTCGATCCGGTATGTCCTTGAGATGGACAAACTGAACGGATCAAATTTCTTGACTTGGTCGCGAAACCTGAGGCTAGTTCTCAGGCAGGAGAGAAAGGACTATGTCCTTGAAAGAGCTCTCCCCGTGAGGATCGGGTCCAATGCCTCTCATGCAGTATATAATGCTTGGAATAAGCAGTATAATGATGCGGTAGATGTGCGTGGTCTGATATTGGCTACCATGGACTCAGACTTGCAGAAGCAATATGAGAACATGGAGTCGCCAATAGAGATGATCAGCAGCCTGAAATTGAAATTTCAGGAGCAGGTAAGAGTGGAGAGATACCAATTGGTTAAATCTCTCACTAGCTGCAAGCTACCGAATGATCATCCAGTAAGTCCTCATGTCAGTAAAATGATGGGTTACATTGATAACCTGAGGAAACTGGATTATCCAGTTAGCCAGGAATTGGCAACTGAGATCATTCTGCAGTCACTGCCGTCAAGCTATGATAAGTTCGTAAGGAACTATATCAAGAAAGGCTTAACGAAGACGTTGACTGAACTGCATGATATGCTCAAGACAGTTGAGCCAAACGTGAAGAGTACCTTGTACAATCTCATGAATGAGAAGGGTAGGTTTACTAAACCTAATGCTGACAAGGGTGAAGACAAAGTTGTCCAGATTTTGAATCATGGCAAGCGTGTGTCTTCTGAGCCCGAATCAGATACCTCTTACGTTGGTAAGTGCTGCTACTGTAAAGAGACTGGGCATTGGAAGAGAGATTGCATTAAATTCATGGAAGATTATGAGGAGTTGAAGTTGATGTATGAGACTACTCCCTCAGGTATTCATGTTATTACTTCAAGTTATACCTTATAGGTATTGGTTACTGGTTGTGGCACTGATGTTTGTTATAATATGCAGAGCCTGAGCAACAGTAGAACGTTGAAGGAAGGGCAAGTGGAACTGCGTGTCTGGAAGGAGCTTGGGATGCTGCCTCAGCCGTAGGGTTTTCACTTGTAGATGCCTTTCAGGCTTGGTTTTGAATTAAGTAATTGCTACAATGTACCTGCTTTAAGCAGAGTTGTCTTTCATTTTCTTGTAAGAATTTGAATGTTTTTCATTTTGATAAAGACAAGTTTTGTTCTTTTGATCTTAATGAAATATTAATTGTAGCACCCTATTCAAGGAATGGGTTTTATATCTTAAACCAAAGAGTGCCTAAAATGTAACATAAATACCGCAATTGGTTTAAATCTGATGAATTAAACCTGATTTTTCTTGGCATAAATGTTTTGGTCACATAGAGTAAGTCAGATTCAGAAACCCCATAGTTATGGACTTTTGGGCTCATTTGAATGGATATCTTATGAGACTTGAATTCTGCTTACTGGACCAAAACACCAAGGGTCCATCTTAGCCGAGCTAGAGAAAAGCCCAAAGGCTTATTAGACATTGGACATACTCATGTATGTGGTCCGATGAGCAGTAATGCCAGAGAAAATTTCCTGTACTTCATTGTCTCTACTGATAACTTCAGTGAGTATGACTGTGTTCATTTGATGAGACACAAGTCGGAATTCTTTGACATGATCGAAAGAGTTCCAGAATGAGGTATAGAATCAAAGTGACAGAAGTATTGAGACTCTGGATTGGATCACGAGTGAGAATACTTAAGTCATTGAATGGTGTGATCATCTGAATGAGTGTGAAGTCGTTTCACAGCTCATTTCTCCTGAAAACCTAGAGGTATTTCTGTGAGAATGAATCAGATCTTATTAGAAATGATTAAAGATGAGTCACACAAATCTTCCATGATATTCTTTAAGAATAACGCTATAGAAATATCTAAGTTTACGCTGCATTAGTTCCACCAATATCAGTTGAAAGACACCACGTAAATGTGGATTGGAATCGATCCAAATTCGTCTTTGCTGAGTATTTGTAGTTGTGCTACTTCGCTGGTTGTCCTAGGGAAACCAAGGCTTGTTACTTTTACGTCCATTCTGTTTTCTAAGAAGGGAAGTTACTTTCCAAGAAGAACAGTGGGAGTAAAAGTATAACTCGAAGAAATTCGAGAAATACAGGAGGCTGCTCAACCTGTTGAGGGAGAGCAGCGGATGGATTTACAGATTTCTGAAGAATCTACACCTGTAGAGTCTGAAGTTCGCAGATATGAATGAATCAGTCACTAATCCGAGAGTGATTTCTCGTCATTAGTTGAACCTAAGCAAACATATCGGAGTTGGAATCTTCGTTCTGTTGAAGTAGTCAAAGTTTTGACTTGAACAGGAACGAAGTGGAACTGTGCGTTTACTAATAGATAAATGGGAGCGATATTGCATTTCTCATAAAGTATGTCGATGACATACTGATTCTCGGAAATAACGTCCCAATGATGCAGTCAGTAATGGACTGGCTTGGGAGTTGGTTTTGTGATTGACACGGGTAAAGCCACGTATGTTCTTGGATTTTGGATCTAAAGACAGAGATCCAAAAGAGCTGGTAGGACAAAGTCAGGATTCTTAAATTGACAAAGTCCTACACGTAATCAGCAATCCAAGAAGGGTTTTATGCCAATGTCACATGGCAATACGTTAAGCAAGAAGCAGTGTCCTATGATATATGCTGAGCTTGAATGCATGGATAGGATTCCATATGCGTCGGCAATTGGACCTATCATGTATGCCATGACACGTACTTGTTTTGATGTTGCTTTAATGTTAAGCAGGACAAGTAAAGACCAGTCAAATCCAGCAAAGAATCACTGGATTGCCGTAAAGAATATCCTAAAGTATTTGAGGAATACTAAGGATAAGTTCTTGATTACGGAGAAAGTGAGGTGCTACAAGTCGATAGAGTCTGAAAGGCAAGTCTCCAATAGACAAAGATAATTCCCGGTCACAGTCCGGCTATATCTTGTGTCTATCTGGCGGTGCAAGGCACTGTTGCTGACTCCATGACTAAAGCTGAACATTTCGCAGCTTGAGAAACGGCGAAAGAGGTTGTTTGGAAAGAAGAGTTCATCGCTGAACTTGATGTGATTCCCAGCGTAGTTGAGACTAGCTGCACATCAGAGGTCCAAACACCTTGAGGATAGGTATAACCCATTCCGTGAGATAAATGACAGAGGTGTTAAGTAGATAAGCAAGTTTCATCGAATGAGAACGTTGATAATCTATTAACGAAGCCACTCCTTATGCCTAAGCACGAGTCGCGGACTGTAGCTGTAGGATGAGTGAAATTAAGATGTAGTCTTAATTTCAGTGGGAGTTTGTAAAGGGCTTTACTTAGTTGTTTTGAAAGGTTCATGTAAACATAATATTTTATGTTTATGAAATCTATGATTTCTGGATTATTTTAACTGTGATATAAATAATCGTTCCAAAATGATTCATGTCATTATATATGGGCCATCGAAGTACATGAGTAAGACTTGATCCTGAAACCCCATATTTAACGAAATGACATAAATCATAGTGTCCATAGTCGAAGGTTGTTGAATTGGAACACCAACAACCACTTGAGACTAGATTGTGTTGAGACTTGTGACCAAGTTTCGAGGGGCCATAGATGCGCGGCATCAAAGTCGACACATAGGTATATGTAGGGGAGCATATGACCGGACATGGCCCGCTGATGAGAACTCTGCAAGATATTAATATCTGTGTCATAAGAGGTTCTCATATACGACTATAGAGTATAGTCCTTGGACCTGAGTTCGCATGCATGTGGCTGCACATGGAGTAATGCGCTTTGATCATTGTCTAACGCTGTTTCGTAACTGGGAGCTATACGGACCTTGGTTGGGTGTATTATGAATTGTGTAGTTCATAGTGATGGAACAAGATGGGATTTGTCCCTGCCGTTTAACGGAGGTAATATCTCTAGGCCAATCGGAGATTTGATAGCTGGTAAGAGAATGGCCATTCCCAAACGGACTTGCCCAAGTCGTTTGAATTGTCAGTATCAAATCTGTTCCGATAAACATGGTCTGGCTATATAAGGATGACACGCATCTTGCCTTATGCCAGATCGAGATATTAAGACAAAAGGACTAGGGAATGTAGGATTCTAGTACAATCGGGAGATTGTTGGGAATGTCCTGTGTAGGATTCCAGTACAAGTGGGAGATTGTTGGGAATGTCCTGAAATCTACCGTACTATCTCTAGAAAGTATGATAAGTGTCGAGATCAGACATAAGTCATAAATACTGGGTGATCATGATGGCTTGCTAGAGTCCGCTCTTGATCTATAAGTTTAGGACTTATTACCAGTATTGTATGATCCCGAAGGGTCACACACCATAGCTAACGGGAAAGTTAAATGGAATAAATACGGTAAGATGCAGTGGCATTTACTGTATTGGATCAGAGAATTGGGCCAGACAAAATGCAGGCTTTTGTCTGATTTGTGTCTTGGGCCCAAATAATTAATGAACCATTAGTCTAATGACTTGGGCCCATTAATGAGAGTTTAAGGATTTCGAAAACCCTAAGGGATTAATCATCCCACACGATTTTGGGTTGGTGGCTGCGAGCCTCTCTCTCTCGAACTCTCTCTTTTCTGATCTGATCCATCTCTTTGGTCTAGCAGCCATCCCGGCTTGTAAGAGTGTGGATACCAAAGGAGGAGCAGGTTGTTCATCTGTTCTAACTGATCTCATCATTACCATCAATTATCCGCTGCAATCTGAAAGGTAATGATCCAGGTTTGGTTGGTTTTATGATTCGTTTTGCAAGAACCTAGATCTGTTAAGATTATGTGTTAGGTTGAAATATGGGAATTAAACCTTGAACAAACACCATACTCCAACAGTACCAGTTGTACCAGTTATACCAGTTCTACCAGTTATACCAGTTCTACCAGTTCTACCAGTTGTCTCCAGTTCTCCTGCAACACAAATTCCAATTTGAATCGATTTCCGCGGCCAATTATACCGATGGGAGTACATTTCTACTCAATTGCAAGTCCCAATGGTGATGAAGCACGACGGAGCCGGCGAATGGTGGTCGGAGATGCGAGGCGACGGCGCCGACGAGCAAAACCCGGTTGATGCGAGACGAGGAGGCTATGCTCGGAGGCGAGGTTCGGAGGCGAGGCTCGGAGGCGAGGCTCGGAGGCGAGGCTCGGGATTCTTTTTTTTTTCATAAACCAAATCCATCCAATTATCATTTTTAAATCCCAACCATTTAACCAGGATCCATAAACCGAGGGTAAAAGGGTCAAACTACATTTCATTAAAGTGGGAAGGGTATGAGAGATTAGTTTGGAGTAGTCTGGATTTTTTTAAGACCCATAAGGGTATAAGAGAAGTTGACCCGAGTATGACAGACATTGACTTTGAGTCAAAGAGCATTTATGAATTTTGTCCATTTAAATTCTCAGATACTCTTTGACTTAAAGTCAAATTCTCATTTGCTCTTCATATAATAAATAACTAGATGACTCGTCCGTACTTTGTGCGGGGTGAATTTTTTTTTGTCCACGCTTTTTTTTGTTTTGTTTAGGAATTTTTAAATTTAAAATAAATTGTAATATGTAACTTTATGGGTACAAAATATATAAGATGTTTGTCGATATTGTGAGAGGTGATTAACTTTTGGAGGTTTTTTTTGCTTAATTAAATTAGTAAAAACACAATTGTGTCAAGTATTTGAAACTATAAAAATTGTTGATGAAGAATGATTTTTTTTTTTTAACCAAAAGATCATTTTATTAATTAATAAAGGAGTTTACATAATCAATATACATGGCATTATACAACCATAATGGAGGATATAAGCTATGAAAATTTAAATTTGGAGGTCCATGTTTTGCTAGTAAGTGTGCTGCGACATTGGTTTCTCTGTAGGTAAATTGGAAAGAACAATAATTAAATTTACAACTCCAAAAAAGAATATCATAAGCTATACTATCGATTATAGTTGTATGGTGGTAATGTAGAAGATGATCGATTAGTAGCTTAGAGTCGCCTTCAAAAATAACGGAGTCGTAACCCCTGCTCCAAAGATGTTGCATTGCGGCTAACAGTGATTTAGCTTCCCCTTCTAAGGCGTTTGTTGATTTTCCAAGCATTGCCATACCCCATAATATTGAATGTCCTTCATGATCTCTCAGAAGCCAGCCGGCGGTTGTGTTCTTTGTAGAAGGACAGTAACTCGTATCAAAATTACATTTCATTAAAGGTGGAGGTGGTCGAGTCCAAGAACATGAATTATTATGACTACGGTTCTGTTGAATTATTCGTGACTGTACAAGGACTGGTGAAGGATCTGAAGATGTAAAATGTAACCATTCTTGAACATCACCAGCAGCCTCTTGACAAATTCTCAGTATATTGATATTTCTCTTGTCAAAAAGTAGTTGGCATCTAGATTTCCATATCCTCCAAAGAATCCAGAAAGGTAAGATTTTATGGAAATCATCAATCTGAGGATCTTTTTGGAGAGAAATTATAGAAGCAATTTGATCATCACAATAATCATTGGTTGTCGTTAACGGTAGCCAAACAGAGTTTGACAAGCGCCATATTTGCTGTGAAACGGGGCAAGAGAAGAAAAGATGATGTAAGGTTTCAGGTTCGTTACAACATCGTTGACATTGAGGGTCTATAGATAGACCACGATTTACCAGACGTGTGGATGACCCAATTGCTCTTGTTAAAATACGCCATAGAAAATGTCGTAGCTTCGGAATGATATTTAGATGCCATATTTGTTGTTTAACCATAATGTCGCCAGAAGGTGGTTGAATGTTGAACTGATCTAACCGGTGGTCTTGAAAGCTTATCCAGTAACCACTTTTAACAGTATATTCGCCAGAGGATGTAAAGTTCCAAATGATACGATCCGGTTTGTTTGATTGTGGCAAGTAGATTGACTGGATTGCATCGACTACCTGAGGGCTGAAAAGATTATTGAGCAGAGTAATGTTCCATTGTTGCGTTGCTTGTCGTCTGATGATTAGATCTTTGACTAATAAATTATTCTGATCAACGTTTGTTGGCATTGGAATTAAGGTCGTATGTGGAATCCAATGGTCATGGAAAACTTTGATTGAGGACCCATCACCAACGATATGCCGAATCCCCTTCTTTATCACTTTAAGTCCTTGCATAATAGATTTCCATCCATAAGACTGATTAACACGTTCATTTGCTTTGAAAATGTCAGAGTCACGGTAATATCTGGCCTTGAATAATCGTGCAAATAAACTATTGGGATGTTCATGCAGTCGCCATACTTGCTTAGCGAGGAGGGCATCGTTAAAAATAGATAAATCTCGAAACCCAAGCCCTCCATCTCTTTTTGAAAGTTGTAGTCTCTTAGAAGCTATCCAAGGTAAACCTTTGGAGCCATCACTCTTCTCCCACCAGAAACGCATTAACAATGAGCTTATATCATTTGTAATAGATTGAGGTAACTTAAAACATGACATGGAGAACACTGGCATTGATAGACCAACCGACTTGATTAAAATCTCTTTTCCGGCATGAGATAGATATCTTCCTTTCCAAGATGAAGTTCTGTTCCGAACTCTTTCTTTAATGGACTGGAAAATTTCACTTTTTTTACGGCCAAATTGTTCAGGTAGTCCTAAGTATTTACCACACCCTCCAGCATTGCTGATCCCTAACATGTTTTGGAGTCTTGTTTATTGTTTCAGCGTTGATCCGTGAACCAAAGGTGATTGTGGACTTGGATTGATTAATTTGCTGTCCTGAGCAGATTTCATATTCCTTAAAGATATCCAATAAAGTATTGACATTTTTGGAATTAGCTTGGCAAAAGAATAATGAGTCATCAGCAAATAGTAGCTGGGTGATAGCTGGAGCACCATTGCCAATCTTTATACCTCGTATCTTTCCATTGGTTGACTTAGATTCAATTAGGTGGCTAAGAACATCCGCACAAAGTATGTATAGATACGGTGAAAGAGGATCTCCTTGTCGCAATCCACGAGTTGGTTTGATATATCCATGGGGGTGGCCATTAATTAGAACAGAATACTCTACTGTTGTTATTGCTGTCATTATCCATGTAATCCATTTGACATCAAAACCAAAAGCTCTCATAGTGTTTTCAATGAAACTCCACTCAATTTTGTCGTAGGCTTTTGTAATATCTGTTTTTATCGCCATATATGTTTGTGAAACACGTTTCCTGGATTTTAATGAATGCATAAGCTCGTGAGCTATCAGTATATTATCAGTAATCAGCCGTCCAGGAATAAATGCCGACTGATTTTCCGAAACAATACTATCTAAGAAGGGTTTTAGTCGGTTGACTAGTATTTTTGATATGATTTTGTATAAAACATTACAAAGACCAATGGGTCTATATTCCATCAAAGTAGCTGGGTTTTGTACTTTAGGAATAAGGCATAAATTTGTCTGATTCATTTCCCTTCTCATGATAGAGGTGGTGAAAAATCGTTGAACCTCTTCATACACCGCTGGTCCGACAATATCCCAACAGTGTTGGTAAAATCTGGCGGTTAAGCCATCCGGACCAGGAGCTTTGTCAGAAACAATGGATGAAACAGAATCATATACTTCTTGCATTGTTATATCTTTCGTTAACGAATCGTTCATAGCGTTTGTGACCGTTGGTTGGAAGTTGTTGAATATATTCGTTGTTGGGATGGTGATGGGACTATGATAAACATCAGTAAAGAAGGCTTCAGCATGATTACCAATGTCATCATCACCTCTGTAACATATACCATCTGTGTCTGCAATGGTTAATATTTTATTTCTTGCGATTCTCTCCTTTGTACATGCTTGGAAGAATTTTGTTTGTCGGTCTCCTTTAGTGACCCATGTGTTTCTACTTCGTAATCGCCAGTAAGTATCTTCATCACGATGCGCTTTTGCAAGCTCAGTTTTAATAGAAGTAATATCCTCCGGTAGAGTACTGCGTAGAGACAAGGCTAACTCAAGTTCAGCTTCCAAACTTTGAATACGCTTTGCAGAATTTAATTGTGAGCGATGGCGGCAAATGGAAATTTGTTTACGACACTCATAAATCCTGTCCGTAATAAGAGTATCGTTATTAATATTTCTGGCATTCCATCCTTTGTCAACGTAATTTTTGAAGTCTGGAACATCAACCAAACGTTTGTCAAAGCAAAACCGGTGTAAGCGTTTAGCAATCATTGTGGTGATTGTAGTAACGACCGGTCTATGATCTGAACAGTATGGACTTAGAAATTCTGCAGATGAGGCTGGGAACTCCATGATCCAATCCGTATTCGCAACAACTCTGTCAAGGCAACATTTAATGGTATACGTTCGCCGTTTACTAATCCAAGACAAACGATTCCCTTTGGACGGTACATCATGAAGATCGCATGAAGCATAAAGATGTTTGAAGTCATAAAAGGTTCGTTCCTCTCTTAGAGCTCCTCCTTCCTTTTCCTCATTAGATAATATTTCATTAAAATCTCCCAATAAGAGCCAAGGTCCATTCTTAGATTGTTTTAATGATTCTAATCTGTCCCATAATTCACTTCTAAATTGAGGATTGGGATGTCCATATACACAAGATAAATAAAAGCACATACCATTATAGTTAATATGTACATCCAAGAGTCTTGCATCTTGGGAAATCCTAGTAACTATTACATCTTTTTTCCAAAGTAAAGCTAAGCCACCACTCCTTCCATTAGGAGGAAGGGACCAAACATTATCAAACTTTAGAGATACACACAAATCCCTAATAATATCACACTTATTCATAGTTTCTACTAAGAACAACACATCAGGCCTAATAGTAGTACATAGTTTAGTTAATCTACGATCCGTTGTAGACCCCACAGGACCGAGGCCTCTTATATTCCATTGGAGTATCTTCATGGGGGGAACAATGGAGGAACCGGGCCCTCCGCGCCTCTGTCCATTGATAAAGGAATAGGATAATCTGGTACCTTAGTGTTGTTGTAACTTGTTCCACGCAGATTCAGTATCATCCGCTTTGGAGGCAGTTCATTTGATGGATCAGTGTTGTCTTCATCCATAAGTCTCTTACGTTTAAGGAACCCAGGGGACTCCTCCTGTCTTGTGTACGCAGCGAACACCTCCATAAAGTCATGTGCTTTGAATTTTCCTTTGGCCATTCGAGATTGTAAATAGCGAACCGTTTCCGCAGCCAAATCTCTGTCTTGTCCGATCTCAAGTGCCCCATCCTGATGTAGATGAGGTAGTTCAGGGGACATTCTCTCAAAGTTTGCCGCATAATCTCCATTAAAGTCACCATTATTAACATCATCAATGAGATTGAAGTTATCTCCAGAATGAGATTGGTTGTCATTGTCTTCATTCCCATCTCCATCTTCCCTGTCTTCATTGGCATTCGCTTCATCCTCTGCACGAAGTGGGCATTATTTTGCGTCGTGAGTGAGCATCCCACAGCGGTTGCAATAATTGCGGAGGCGTTCAAACCAGAAGCGGAGAACGGTGGGTTCATCTTCTCCGAAATAGAAATATCGTTGAAATCGAAGAGGTTTGTCGATGTTCCAATCGACCTGAACACGCACAAAGTCGACTCTGGTCGAAAGATCATCGAAATCCAAGTCAATAACCTTACCCAAGATATCTCCGATATGAGTTATCATCGCTCGCGTAAGGTACTGGATCGGGATTCCTCTTATTTGAATCCAAAAAGGGATGTGCTTCATCGATTCATCAGGAATATTTGGAGCCCATTTCTGTAGCACAATCATCCACTCGTTGAAAGACCATGGTCCTCGTTTCAGAGTAAGATTCATCGCCTCTTCCGATTGGAAAATAAATTGGAATTTATTTCCAGGAACAATACGCCCTAACACCGCATTACCCAAACCCCATAGTCTGGGCATGGTTCCAACAAGTGCACGCAGGTTTTGTTTGGCAGGGTTAACCGCTATTCCGCTTAAAGAGAACCGGTTTGTTGATGACGCCTGTACACAGACATCAATCGGAAGAGAAACAGGATCATCTTGTAAAGCCAGACTTTGGATTCGTTTATGGATATAGTCACTCATGATTGCTTCAATACGGGTGGAAGTGAGAACGAAGAGAAAAGGAATTGTTGAAGAGATATTGGTGAATTTATAGACAAAAAGCCAAGGCGGTTTTGGCAGTTGAACATTATCCAATTGGATTGATGACCCAAAACCGTTGAAAAAAGACTCAAACGGACAGTAACCAACTCGTTTTGACCCTTGAAGATAAGAGAAAACGGTTGGACAAACACTCTTTGCAGATTGAAGGTTACAGTTATAATGGCGGTTATAATCGCCTGTATTATCGCCTCTCGCGAGAGAGAGAAGCATTTTTGACACGTGCGAAGAATGATTTTATACAAACAAAAAATTAAGAATTTAAATGAAATTTTCTTGAATCATAAAATCTTTATTATTGAAAAGAAACACAACCATTATTTGAATAAATAACAAAAAAGATAATTAAGATAATTAAACATAAATTAGGGTCCTTCAATATTTTGAAGGGCAAACCATGCATCTTTGAATGTGTCATAAACAACATTGTTAATCGTCCTTAGTTCCAAATAATCACATGGCCCCCTTATTACATCCAATAGAAGACCTAAATAATATAGTTCTGCAATTTCTTCTGAATATACTGGTAAAACACATAAACTCGGTTTACCCTTGATGCGGGGTTTCCATTGAAGGTTTTTTTATCCCAAACAAATTTAATTGTTATTTTTGAATATAGAAGACGTCTTGCTTGAGGATGAACTTGATTGCATTTCATCCAAGCAGTGAATTTATCTTCTTTTTCCTTATGTGTCAAACTGTCATCTTCGTTGAAAAGAATTTTTGGAGAAGGAAGAACAATCAGTAAAATTACCATTGGTTTAAAAGAACGTCCGGAATCAGTTGTTAAATTTAGATTTGTTAATTATAATATTAAGACTTGTTGAACATAAATGAAAAATGATGTAATGCAAAGAAATAAAGATACGTAAGAGTTTTCAAATTTACCTATAGCTTCCATTAGCAACTCGAGAAAGAAATTATATTAATGAGAAGAGGATATCAAATATATAGTACAATGATATTAGGGTTTCTTAGGGATAATATCTTTTTTAGGATTTTGTTTACTATTATCGGCCACATAAATTATACACCAAATAACACAGTTTAGAATTTAGAAATTCAATGTTATTATAGTATCTTCTTTTTGATGGAAAGAATATCTCGTTTTTTTTTTTTTGATTAACAAATAGAATGGCGCTGCCCGGGAGAATATCTCGTTGTTAGTACGATATAGTAAAATTTACAATTTTATTGTTATATTCGGTAAGTAATTAAAAACTTGAATTAGAAGATATTTTAATATTCTGTTTGAAGAATTTAAATTTCTAGTTAAACCAAACCCTTCCATAAAAATACGAAAAGATTAATTATGGTATGGTAGTAGTTACATTTGTAAGTAAAATATTACGAACATAAAATTTGTAACAATTAATTTTTGTTGTATAAAGAAAATTCTTAAAGGATCAAAATATTATCTAGATTTAGTGTCAACGGAAAAATAATTAAGCTGCAAATTGAATTATTAATAAACAACCAAACTGATATTCAACAAAAAAACATATTAAAGAGAAGTTTTGTACTAACATGAAAATACATATCAAACATAAGTTTTAGATACTCAAACATGATTTTGGAGGAGAGTTTTAGGACAGGAGTAGTGCTGTTTTCCCAGAACAGTTGTAGGACAATCGTTTGGTTGGCTTTGACATTGTTTGCCCAAAAAAATTCTCTTAAGCCGCCAGGCAAACGAATACGTCGCCTATCAGTATCATAATGGAAAGCAAGCTCGACAAACCCTTTCTGTCCAGCATCAATGACTATCGATATGGTGTTGCCAGCAACATTCTCTAAATCTTTTGCATCGACAAAAGACTTAGGAAGATACTACCAAATGAAAAATATGGATCATGTATCCAATTTTTTAACTAAAATACAAAGGAATACTTACGATTTGGCTTCGTTTGATGCCATCATTTGTGACGTTTAATGTAACAAACTTCTCTTCAGTTCCTTCAAATATCATTTCCTTATTAGTCAAAATATTAGAAAGAGTAAGGAAAATGTCTTGAAAACACTTACTGGTGCTACCTTATCCAGTCTCCATTTGAGTGGTGGTATTCTCATATGGGATCTCGCAACAGTTTGGTCTGTACTGTTGTACCATATGGAAATCAGCACCGCCACGATACTCAAAAATTAAAAGATCTCCAATTTCTAATGCATGAGCCTTAAAGAACCATCTCCAGCCTTCTGTCAGCCTATCACCAACTCATTTGATAGGGAACTGTTCTGGCCTCACATTAGATGTGAGTTTACCGACTGTTACTTTGGTTTTTCCAAGTATTTGATTCTTAAAGAAACTTTCAGGTATTGTCTGCAACAGAAAGCTTTAAAAATTATTGCAAGAAATAAAATCACTATAAAAATAAACCTTAATGAGACAAAGAACTAAGATTACATACCATACTGTTTCTACATTTGGCTGGAAACATCGTGGGTATGTCATCTTCGGATTTGTTTTCATAAGAATATAGGAAATCATATAAATCATTACAAGCATTTATAAAAAAAATATCTTAACATTCATCTGGAATAAGATGCTTAGAAAATCAAGATAATAAGATAATCCATCTTCTTCAAAACTAATATATATCCAGATAATCCAAACCATGTAATTTGTTTCAAAATATATATTCTGCAAAGCTAATATATATATTAAGATAAATCAAAAATTACAACATTCATAAACAAAAAATATCGAAATTAGACATTTTGAAGTAGAAAAGACAGAATCTAAAAATATAGAATATCGGAGTAGTTGACAAACTCTAAAGTATTGTTACAAATTGGAAGTTGGTACTTTTAATAAAAATCGATGACAAAAAAAAGAAAAAATTTACATGAATAAGGTTCGGTAGTAAACACAATTGTTCATATACAATCCTTTTTCTCAAAATAACTATTTCTAACCCTAGGTTTATGAGTACTCTTAGTGAAATAGTATATTACCTTTGTTTCCCGAGTTGTTGAATGGAAAAGACTTTCTCCTAAAACAATCTCTGCCTACTGAACCTTAGTTGTGTTTGTTTAACTTCTAGATCGCTGTTTAGTTTCAATTTTTTCTCTGATTGCAGTAAATGGCTAATTTGGGATCGAGTGGATGTAGCAGTAACTATTTAAGAGTGGGCCAGAGTTATTTGGGCTTCATCCCAATCTACTAATGGATTTAAATATATTAGCTATTAGATTTTTTTCCCAAAAATATATTCGAAGATTGTGTCCAATAAAACAAGACATTGGAGGAATTTATTCACAACACGTTTTTTTATGTTTTGTGTGAAAGTAATGAAATTTTACTAAATTAAAACACCAGTTTATTTGTGTAAGTGTATTGTTTAAACAAATAACATATCTACATATTGATACTGATTATACATGTTTTGTTTTACCATTAGTTATGTCATATGGATAATATATTTCAAATCCACCTAAAACCTCTTTTGTCATGATGATCTATTTATTTTGATTATAACTCAAACTAAAACAAATTGCGATAAATTAGAATATATATGAAATTAAATTAGGTAGTCAAAAGAGATGATGAAACTGGACATAACAGTTGTTAACATTAACGATACATATGTTTTTTTAAAGTCACATAAAGATTATGAACAGATAATCTAATACAAAAATAAAAATTTAATATGTCTTCGACAACATGGACATAATTTACCATAGCTTTAACCAGGAAGGGATATTACTGGAGGATATTGGTCAGGTTAGGGATTTGGATATCTAAAAAATAGAAAACAATGTATGAATTCATGAAAACATATAAAGCATATTACATAATGAGTTGCATTAGGGTTAATATTCAAACCTGTTACGGAATCAATTAAAGTCAGATAACATATCTACATATAGCTACTGATTATACATGTTTTTTTACCATTAGTTATGTCATATGGATAATATATTTCAAATCCACCCAAAACCTCTTTTGTCATGATGATCTATTTATTTTGATTATAACTCAAACTAAAACAAATTGCGATAAATTAGAATATATATGAAATTAAAATTAGGTAGTCAAAAGAGATGATGAAACTGGACATAACAGTTGTTAACATTAACGATGCATATGTTTTTTTAAAGTCACATAAAGATTATGAACAGATAATCTAATACAAAAATAAAAGTTTAATATGTCTTCGACAACATGGACATAATTTACCATAACTTTAACCAGGAAGGATATTATCTGGAGGATATTGGTCAGGTTAGGGATTTGGATATCTACAAAATAGAAAACAATGTATGAATTCAGGAAAACATATAAAGCATATTACAAAATGAGTTGCATTAGGGTTAATATTCAAACCTGATCATACATAATTGTAGAAATCCCTTCTTCTGCTTTGAGCCAAGTTAGACCCATAACTAAAATAGATACACAAACAATATTAACATTGTAAACAATTGAGAAATCATTAGTGTCATCAATCATAAACACAAACATATAATAGACAATGAATTCATTATAAGACACAAAGTTAATTAGAACCAAACCCTCTATTGGATTTAAGTAGAAGCAACGAAGAATAACAAATAGATGTCTATCAGCCTCTTTCCAAAACCTTATTCTTAGTTCTTTAGCATCTTCCCCATATATTAAACACTCAACACTCCGGAGGCTAGAAAAAGTAATGATTTCAAGATTTTTATTAGAGACAAACAACATAACATATGTGAATAACATTATAGTCATATGTTTAACTAACCTTAGATCGCGAATTGTAAACTGCAGCTTTTGTTTTGTATAATCTTCTTCAAGTTTTCCAACATGTGTAACAACAGCAAGGACATCTATAATGGAAAAAAAAAAGAATCATTAAGAGCTATATACCTTAATTCTCTATTTAGTTAAAAATATAATGTCAACCACAGATTCAAATTACATCATTAATATAATCTGATAAAGGAAAACTATGTATTCAGTAAAAGTTACCTATAGGGTATTCATCAGAGACTCTCCCATCTACTATATCCGGAATTGATTTAAATTGCATAAAATGACCTTCCGGAATATTATCATAAGTAAAGCAGAAAGATGTGTTTAACCAGAATATGAGCTTGAAATCGAAAGGGGTCAACGACCCATATATCGGGGCTTGTATAACTTTAGGATCCGAAAGTTTAAACCAACGACCCTCACACCATGTTGTGTAACGAAAATTCTAAATAAGAGGTTCAAGAACAGTAGCTTCTATTTCGGTACCCTAAAACAACAAACGAATACAGTAACAAAACATTCAATAGCCAAAGAAACAAAAAAATTATAGAGTAAAAGAGAGATTACCTCTTCATCCACCAAAATCATTCGGAGGGTTGGTTCAGAAAACCTAACACACATCCAAACACGGAGAAGCATCACTTTTAGGTCCCAAAATCAAGGAATAAAGTTGTTGATGCGAGAAATTTGTCTGAACGTTTGAGGAGCCATTGTTTAGATTCTTCGAAAAGTTTGAAAAAGAAAAGTTATTCAAAATTAATTGTTTTGTCTCAGTAAATGATAAGAAAACGAAGCGTCTAGGGTTTTTTAATTAAATAGTTTTCAAAATTTGCGAGCAAAATGTGTGAAGTGGTAAAAGATGTAATAATTATAAGTCACAACCATTTGTTTAGAAAAAACTAATTGGGCCACAAAGGCTAATAATCTTTTTTGGCCTTAGCCCACATAAATAATTCATATTTAATTTGAAATTAGCTAGCTTCGTAAGTTTATGAAGGTTAAATCATTTGATATTGTCCATAAAACCAATCAAGGTTAAATTACAACAAGCGCCTACAATATTAGGACATATATTTACATTTTATGTATCTATATAAACAAAACACAGTGCTCATCATATATACCATACCACCTTTTTAAAATATCACAATTCCATGAACTTAATTGATTTTCTTTATCAGAATCGGAACAACCTTTTCCATGGGAAAAAAATATGGTCGTCCCGATTCTGATTAAGGAATTCAAATAGTTACATAAAATTGTGAACTTAGAAAAGTGAACAATCTATATTTGAATCATTTTTTCTATCTAAGTATATCGTTGAAATCTTCGGAAAAAAAATTTAATGATGAAATAAACACTAATAATAAGAATGAATTTAGGAAGAGATGAATAATTGAAAGGGGAGTTGTTCACTCTTAATAAAGGTTAGATGTTACATGTTTATTTTGACGGCGCAAAATACATAACCAAAAGTTGTTGTGAATATATTTATCCTTTCTTAATCCTTATTCTTCAAATATATTGAACCTCTAAAATGTAATATTTCAAATCTTTTATTAAATTTCGAATAAAAACTATACCATTGTGCACAATAGAAGTTGTTATTACTGAGATTAATTCGCAGAGATTTGTTATAATGATAAATTAGAAGCAAAACTAACCGAATAAATGGATAATTCAAATAAACAACCCAAACTGTTATGATAAAACGCAATAAAATTAAATTAAATTGAAACACAAAAGAAGATACGCCACCAAAGTCTAAAGTATCCTTCTTTGTACGGTTTCCTTGTCTTCCTGCTTAATCTTCTTTATAACAGATGAATTTTCACCAACACTGCTTAAAGAGATGCAATCTTCTGGTCTTTTTGATGTTGATGGTGTAACTGCTAGGGCCATTGACGCATCAGAATCAGTCTCCATACCTGAGGTAAGCATAAGAGGTCCCTAATAAAATTAAAATATTAGCAACGTTTTATCCAGTGTTTAACATAATTTTTAAAAATGAGGCAAATATATTTCGTACCTGAGTCGAGTTAGTTAAATTTTCAAATTCATCAATTGCAGATTCATCATCCCAAAATAAGTCCACAACATATGGACTCTTTGACAACTTCTGAACATTGTCCTTAGGAATGGTAACTTTGAATAGACACTTGCGACCAATCAAATCGAATAATTCAACAGGGAGATAATATGAATCCTCCTAAGAACAAAAAGTAGAAAACAACGAATTCTAATTATAAAATGTTTTATCATTTAAAAAGAAATTCAAAATTCGAATACCTCAATTTTCTTTTGGTTTTCTTGGTAGATATTGTGTGCAGATCTCTTCACAAGCATATCTCCAGTTTCATCAAATGCGAGAAATTTAGCTTCACCCTCAGAATGACCAGACGCACGGAAGATCAAATAATATCTAGGCATGCATAAAAATATATAAACCAAGTTAGTAGAGAGACAACCCTTAAATAACACAGCATACTTATAAGGAAATGACACTGCAAGAATACTTATAAACAAATTACCTTGCAAAGACATTTTTCACATCGCCACATGTTTTACAATTATATAAGGGTTGGGAATATTCTTCATCTTCAGAATCTGATCCATACTGAAGAACTTTCAATTTGCAAACTTTGCAAGCTTTAAAATACCATTTTTTAAGAGTCAATTGAGACAATTGAGGCACACGTAACCACCTTACCATGCTAAACAACAATAAAATCATCAAGTAAATATAAAAATGATTTCAAATAAATACAGATATATTTTTATGTTTACATAGAGATAACTAACCCTTTCCGATTGCAGAATACCAAGTAGAGTCATTATATTATTCTTGATAAAAAACTCAGTACGCAAATCCATAAGTGGACCCGATCCAAAAGAAACCATGCTTTTCTCAGACTTGATAATTAGAGCTTGAGATTCTTTTGGGATACTGTAATATAGTTTTTGAATGAATAGATGTACTCTTGAATTGAAATTGAAAATGTTCAACCAGTTCTTGTAAACATAATGTATCATGTACATTACCCAACCACTTTGAAATCTCCGGGTTATTTTCATCTCCAAATAAGAGTTGGGTAGAGTTGTAAGCATTCGAGATGTACATCTTTTCTATATTAATGACAATTCAAATGAAACAATTACTGTTACAAACAACATATTATAAATTACAATTAACAGAGTAATTACCTTCATATTGTTTGATCCATGCAAACCGGATAATAACCACAACAGGAGCATCGCTATTTGTGGAAGTATAGTCAATCACTTGTTTGGCATAATTTCTCCACAATGTGCAAGGCAATGCTTCATCTTTGTATTCAAATAGAGGATAAAAATCATACAAAATTATTTATTTATTTATTTAGGAATTATAACGACTAATATTCTAACCCATTATCTTTCAAGTATAATTCAAGCTTGGTGTTGTTTCCAGACTTACTCTTAGTCTTGCCATTTTTGATAGCACCCATGTGGACAATGACTCCCATAACATCTTATATCGGTGAAACAGTAATCAAAAACTGTACAATATAAGGGACATTAGGTATATTATAAAATAACATCTTACCAATCAAAACTCTTTTGTCAAGAGATCCCTCGAGAATTTGGGAAATAGTATAACATTACTTATCGGGATTCTCAATCTTAAAATCTTCCAAAGGTTTTGTTCTTGTAGTACGGTTGATTGATAACTTGTAAGTAAGATTACTTGGTCGGAAGTCGCCAACACACTCCTTGGTCGAAAATGCGTTAACCATAACATTTTTACCTATCTGAAGACATGCCTTATGTTTGCTGAATAAGGACTCCTCACATGATGCTTGAACTCTTGTTCCCTAAAGGAACTGAAAAGAAAATACATAAGTATGCAAATGAATAATATCATAACGATCATAAACCTAAATAAATGTCTTTCTTGTACCTTTATGTCAGACCAAATCATTTCAATCACGTTTCCAAACTTTTAGTTAAACAAAGTCCATTGTGCTAATACATGAACTGGATCTTCTCGGTTTTGAAGGCTTGTGTCAATGTTTTCCAGCAAAACATAACTCGAACGTCGTCTGCGCGGAAGGTTGTTCTTTATCTCAACTAAATCTGCCATTTTATAAAATCTCGATCTATAGTACAAGAGAATGATAAATAAGTTAAAAATCGAAGAATATTTATAGTATTTCGGGAACCTAACGCCTTAGCCCACACAATATGAATATAAAGAATATTGTGTTTCAACTAATTTGGAATATTCTAGATTATAATATTTTCCGTTAAACATAAGATTGTTAGTAATTAACAAATTTTCGGGAAGATGTTATTTAGTATTAGAAAATTACTATAATCACTGGGGGAGAATATAATATTTGTAATCTATAATTTAGGGAAAAAGTTAAAATTATCTTTAATTTTTAGGAAATAAGTATTATTTGAATTCCATGTATTATTTTTTTCTGTTTCCTTATAAATGATCTTCCTAATCTGAATGTTAACAAAGAAATATATGCGTCTCAACTAAATTGCAATATTCAAGATGATTGCGTCGCAACAGCCTAGAATAACATTGTTTATTACTCTCGATTTTTAAAGTTAAGTTATTTTAGTACGGGTGTTATTTAATATTTAAAAATAAGCAAATTAATGAGTAAAAAACTCATGTAAATCCCTAGGTTGATTGTACCAAAAAAATTTGCTCCATTGAGAAGAATAAATTTAACAATAGTACCAAATACAATACTAACACATGCATTCAAGAATTATACATCCTAATCCATTAACTTCTGTGATGGCCAGATTTTTTTAAACTCTGCAATTTCACGTATTGCACCGTCCATAATAATCTGAACACAATCACCAGCAGATGTTGCAATCCATTCACCTATCAAATTAATATTTTACCAATGAGTGAATAATGGAAACTATAACAACGACTACAGTTCGTAGATAAATCAAGTCTCCCAAACATACTGTTTCTAAAAATAAGCTTGGCAAACCTCAAGATGCAAACCATGACGTAGTCATCATTATCCTCGTAAGATTTTTGGAACTCCTTAGCCTTATCGCCGCCGAGCTCACATAGCAAGCGGAACTTCCTATTAGGTAACATCTAATGACATTATTATAACACAAATAATTATACACATTTTTTTTTTGTTTAGGCATGGGCATAAAAACCGGAACCGAAGAACCGATAACCGGAACCGAAATTTTTTATTTGGTTCCGCCTAAAATACACATTGGATCCTGAGTTGAGGAACCGTGGGTATCGGGTAGGAACCGGAACCGAACCGAGAACCAAAACACGGAACCGAAGAACCGAACTTATATAAGGCTTAGTAAAATATTACACATGGTTTCAACATCCACATAAAGAATCATATGAAAATATTGTTAGATCTCTGAAATTTGTGTTTATGTTACTTAATTCACATTGAATCGTAGACCTTTTTAGTTTTTTGGTTAATGATTTGTTGAATTAACATAAAATTTGGTGTTTTTGTTGATTTCAGATATTTTTTTTGTTGATTACGGGCATTTTTTGTTGATTTCGGGTAAAAAATGTTATTTCGGTTCCAAAATACCCGGAACCGTTTAAGAACCGAAAATTTCGGGTATTTTACGGTTCCTAAAATGATGGAACCGAACCGAACCGGAACCGACAGGAACCGAACCGGAACCGAACCAAAAATTGTAAAGTACTCATTGGATCCTAAATCTATAGAACCGAAATACTCGGAACCGAACCGAATACCCGAATGCCCATTCCTATTTTTGATATCAGAACAGACTAACCTAGCATCCACAAGATGAAAGGTTATGGGATCGCAACACCAAGCAATCAAATGATCCACTCACCCAATTAAATTTGTATGAATGCACACTAAGACAACAAATAAGTGGGCTCGATTAAAAAATACAAACGACATAAAAACAGTTATAGTACACACCTACATAATGAATACCATCATGACACCCGGATTTTATATGATGAAAATCAACAAAATCATAGAAATTGCCGTGCTTATTGAAGGAATCTTCTCAACATATGTTGTTCACTTCCACTTTATTGTGAATCAATGAGACGTCAGTTTAAAATCTCCACCAGCCAGAATTAGGAAAAAATTAGAAACAATGATAGAAACCCCTTCAACCAAGACATCCAAGGATTGGTCAATATAAGGATGGCAATCTACAATACCATGTATTTTAGTTCCTTGTAACATTATCGTTGCACTTAAGTACAACAAAAACAAAGTAACTATAAGAATAAAATTCTATAAAGGTTATATAAGAAAAACTTGCTCATTGACCAATATTAGACCGATCGTTCGTTTAGCTCCCCAATTGATAGCATATCTCCTCAAGATTTTAACATGATTTTTCCACTCACTAATGTTCGGATTCATGGTAGACACATCAACAAACGTTGAAGAAGACATCAAAACAATCTGCATAAAGATAAACAGAAAGACGATAACCTATCTACGAAAATATGGGAATATATAACAACATCAATTCTCCATTATTTTTAAACTGGCTCTATAAACAATATGTTATTTGGGCTTTGAGGACCATTGGTTTTTATTTGAAGATGAGTTTTCGATTTATAAAGTAATAACTCACTTCACCGAGAAGATAACTTAAATGATTAAATGGACAGACAAAGAAAGAAAATAATCATTTTATTATTCAAATATGATTTCGTAATGAAAAAATAAAAGTATACAAATGTGAACTTTAAAGAAAATGCAACATAATATCTACTATATATTATCCTTCTCTTGAATACTTCATTGACTTCGTGCTTAAGCTTCTTTACGTGTGAAATGTAACCAACACCGATTGGTAACATACAAAACTTCAATTTTATTCTATTAAGAAAAATCCAGAAACAAAAGTAAATGATAAATGGACAGATAAAGAAGAAAATAATCATTTTATTATTCAAATATGCTTTAGTAATGCAAGAATAAAAGTATACAAATGTGAACTCAAAAGAACATACAAAACAATATCTACTATATATAAAGGAAAAATCGTCTTGAATACTTCATTGACTTCGTGTTTAATCTTTTTTCCGTGTGAAATGTAACAAACACCGATTGGTGAGTAGTTATCTAGCAAATAAATATTAGTGACAAATAAAGATTAGCCTATAGATACATATCATTTGCTTCATATGAATCTAACCTGCAAATTAATAAACGCAAAATTATAATTACAATGTAAATACAAATAAAATAGTTACCTATCATTTGGCTAGTTATGTTACATACCTGCAATTGAATAAAAACATCAAAACAAAATAATAAGCATGATAATGTGAAGTGATATAGTTACCTATCGTTTGGCTTGGTATGTTACATACCTACAAAATGATCAAAACCACATAATAAAATTATAAGCATGTTAATAGCAAGTGAGAAAGATACCTTATTGTTTATCATGGTAGGTTTCATACCTACAAAATCATCAAAACAACATAAACAAAATTAGAACAATAGAAACAATAAAAACAAAAGAATGGTTCGAGATGTGGGTGATATGAGTCTGGTAGAGACTCTATTTATAAGGATCATCATATTTAGGGTTGCACTTGATTTTCGAAATCTTCTATTAGAAGATTAGTATATTCTTTGGGATATTTTTTCCTTCAAATTTGACAATTAATGTCGATATTTATTAGTTGCTACATTTTAGGCTCGACATTAGTTTGAATTTGAAAAGTAAGGAAATAAAAAATAAAAAAAAATATAAACTGTAATCTAAATTTATGGGAAGAAGTTAAGATTACATTTCGTAAGTTTAGGAAACTATATTTAATTTTTAAAATTAGATTAATTTTCGAATTTTGGTTTTTTTAATAAAAATGTTTCCTAAACGAATTTTGATTTATTTTTAATGTCAAAAAAGCTCTCGACCATCAAAACATTTCATTAAAGCCATGTCATCAATGACATCATAGTTTTGATTGACATAAAATCATCCACATCATCAGTTCTAATAATTCGACTTCGCAAATAATATATAGTAGATTTATTTTCTATTTATTTTAATCCGAAAAAATATTAAAAGATAATTTAACCTTTAATGAATCTATATATTTACCATTCCTGCCATTTAACCTATTTCATTTTCTCTATATATTATTTTGTCTTTCTCCTCCTCTTCTCCTTCTCTTCTCCTCTACGTCTCTTTTCTCCTCCTCTTTTTTTTTGTGGTTCTTCACTCCTCTTTCTTCAATCTTCTTCTCTTCGTTTTTTTTTGGTTCTTTGATTCTTTCTTCCTTCTCACTACAAGAAATATGGGTATTGGCAGCAGGCCGTTGTAGCACTAATTTACGAACTGCTACCGAAAGTGCTAAAATCAGATGCCAACTCTGTTATAGCACTAAATTCGCGCTGTGAAAAATTTTCATTAAACGGGAACCTTAAAATCTCTGTTGTAGCTGGAAAATTATTTTGGAGCCAAACACTTAGCTAAATTTGGTTTTGGCGGAAATTATTTTTTCTTAAGTATTTTTTTTTAAGTGTTCATTTTTATTCTAGTTAACAAAAAAAATTCATCACATCCTCTCCTCTCTCTCTCTGGTTCTCCGACGACAAAAAATTCACAATCCCACGATTTTTTTTCATCTCTGATTCATTCTTCATATCTATCTTGTATCTTTCCTTCTTTCATCTCTGATTTTTTGTGTGTTCTTCAATCCATCTCTGCACCACGACTATCTTCTTCTCACTTCTGCTTTTCTTTGAGCTTTCAAGATCCATCAACGATGGCCACCGATGAGCCCTCTCTCACTTGCTGGAGCTTTCAATCTGGTTTGTCCCTCTTCTGGGTTCCTGAATTTTGTATGTTTATGTCTTTGTTCCCTTTAGAAAATGAGTTATTGATAATGGGTTTTTAGTATTTTGATTTGGTACAGAAAAAGATTGAAACTTTTTTGGAAACGAGATTGAAAGTGGTCGAATTTGATTGAGTTTCATTGGAGACTATGACTTTCTGACTCGGAATGTATTGATAGTTTGATTAGAATCTTTGAATTTTGTTGTCTATAAGTTCTTGATAGTAAGTGTCACTCCCTTTTTGTTGAATGTGTTATGTTTCTTTTCAGGTACATCTTATTCATCTAAGACACCTCGTAGAAGATCAGGTAGACTTGAAGGAGCTGGAAAAAGTATGGAGGACTCTATAAAACGTAAAATGGAGCAGTTTTATGAAGGAACCGATGGACCTCCGCTCCGTGTTTGTGATTGCTAGTAACTGTCACCCTCAGACGATTGATGTTTGTAAGACTAGAGCTGATGGGTTTGATTTGAAAGTTGTCACGGCTGATCTTAAGGATATAGATTATAGTTCTGGTGATGTCTGTGGGGTTCTTGTTCAATATCCGGGAACTGAAGGAGGTGTTGGATTATGCTGAGAGTTTGAGCAGATAGATGATTTTCTTCTTCTGGTTCTTTATCTATAACACTGCTTATTACATTTATTTGATCAGGAAGCTGCTGGTTGTTGGAAGTGGGTGAAGTCTCCACCTGCTAGCAGAAAGTCAATTGCTGCTTTGGATCCTGCTGAGAGGAAGAGCGTGAGGAAAGCCATGAAGGCGAGAGGAAACAAAATTCTGAAAGGTCTGTGCAACCCATTTCTATGTTGTTTCTGTAGTTTATGTTCAAACATGATCTTTCTTAGTGGGGTTTCTGAATTGAACTTATGTAGGCTTAATCTGTATGGGCACATCTGAACTGTTATTTTTTGGTTTTCTTATTTTGTTTGAAACAGAATTTGGTTGCCAAATCTGTCGGAAAGTCATGAGTTTTCCTGTGACAACCCCTTGCGCTCGTAACTTTTGCAAGGAATTCTTAACCAGTAAATTTTCTGGGATAACTCAAGTGAGGGAGAGAAGCAGAGGTGGGCGCACTCTACGTACACAGAAGAACGTCATGAATTGCCCTTGCTGCCCAACCGGCATTTCTGACTTCCTACAGAACCCACAGGTCAATAATAGAATCTCTTATTCGTCTATTGTTTATGTGTTTGTAGTAAGCAGCATTTTTACATAAAAGGTGGAAAGTGTAGCACTATCAGTCTGCATTCTAGTTAAACCAGTTTCTTGCAAATTACTCTGTGCTAAATTAAAATGTATATGATTAAACAGGTGAA